>OY754961.1:35611252-35787818 GCA_963576555.1 Ferdinandea cuprea
AAATATCATTTATTGAGGAATTTTTAGGAATTTAAAAATCGGAGTCTAAAATTGGAGCTTGTGTATCTTGTGCTTAATATATACATTTAAAACTTGCGTACTATTATTATAAAAATCTCACATTTATTTAGAGAAATAAGCGGATTTTAAGTTTTCATAAATCTGAAGCGATAGGATTATAGCTGCATAGAAAAGGGCTTTCAATTGTTAAGCCACACCCTATTTTTGTCAAATCAAAAAAAAATATATTTTTTAAAGAATTTTTGATTACAGTAGAAATAGGAAACAGGTTAAAACTTAGAACAGCTTTCATTGAATCTTGAAACTTGCTAAAAAAAATAAATATTTTAAAACTTTCGCAGACAATAGCGATCATCATCTCAAACGCCCAATTTGTTTTGTTTTCTTTGGTATGGATCTTAAAATATTCCTGTATCTACATTCCAACGCTGCAACCTAGGCAGTTCATTCCTTTCTATTTTTATCCATAAATTAAGTTTGATTTCGTGCCATTTTTTTTAATTAATTTTAAATTCCAGTATTTTTACCTAAATTGAACAAAACTTCGAGGCATAAACTCAATCTATTTTCGTTCTATTCTCATTCAAAAAACGGTAACAAAAACAAAAAAAGCAACACACTTCGGTTGCTTTGTGTGTTATGATCCCTGTAATTCTGAACATAACCTCGTCGAATCAAAGGAAAGAAGAATATCAAAGGACGTAGAGGGACATTTGTCCCTGTCCCTGTGAGACCCTTTTTACATGTCTTCATCCTAAACCCACTTTATTATATCCCAACTGGTCCGTTTGTTATGTTCGTCGGTCTGTCTTGAACAATATTTGCTGGCCTTCCAGGGTCATATAACTTCGTCATGTAGGCCAATCAAATGCTGATGTTGTTGAATATGTGCGATACAGGAGTTATATATAATGTGCCGTTAGATGAAGAATTATCTTTCTTTCAGCGTAGATAGCACTTTTCGGTTACATTAGATAGCTGCGTTCTCCTGTTTTGAATTCTTAAATGGTTTGCTAAAGTTTTCAGATATTTGAACTTTTTGCATTTGGGAATCACTTTCTATTCAAATGAATTTTTGGAATAGGTCGAAGTGGGTCAGAGAAAGGTCATTACAGAATCTCTGCCTTTTTTGGGAGAGGGTTCTCCAACATCAAGTGCTTGTTCCAGGCAAGTGTAATTCTTCCCTCTAATATTTCCATGTTCGGTGTGAACACGTCGCAAATACAATTTGCAAAATTTCCGTTTCCAGTTGTAAGACCATAATTTGCGAGCTGCTGGATTAAAATATGTGCAATATTTTGGTTTTGTGAACTTCTTGTTGTAATTGAGAGCGAAAATATTGTTAACAGAATGAAACTTACTGCCTTATTATATAGAATGATGTAATGTGCTTGTAATCCTGATAACAACATTTCCGAAATCGCCTTTTATTAGATATTTACCTAGTTAGGAAAACATGCTATTGCATTTAACAACAAAAAAGAGAAACATACAATAGACAATAGACAAACTCTCCAAAAAGAGAATTGCTGTCCGAACAATAGACTACTACCGAACTTCGGTGGTTTTTAGGATTTAGATCTCCAATAATTGTGATCCTTTAAAAACCGTCAGCTCTCAGACCATAGAAAGGGATGCATTGCTATGCACACTTAAGGTGTTAAATGAATTAGGAAATATTTGAACTCAACTCTCTATCCTAACACACCCTGAGTATTATGAAAGATTAACATATTTAGTTCAGCTATAGCACAGCCTGTGTGCATCCCTAGGTTTATTATATGTATCACCCTTGTTGTTTAAAACACCAGTTTTCCATTTATTTATTCATCGATCAATAAGAGGTGCATAGACGCATCATTCCTCTTTGAGTTTAAAAATTTTATAACTACTTTTACTTTATAGTCATCGTTTTGTAACGTATTCATTAAAAATTTTGCAGATATATACTCAGATGCCAGCGAGGATTCATTGATGATTGCGAATGGTTCCCCCAATGACAATAATGAGCCACACTATACGAATTTGGACCAACCACATGATAAACAAGGTCAGTTTAATGGTCCCAAAACTTGGACACAAGATGATATGAATTCAGCTTTAGATGCATTGAAGAATCAAAACATGAGTTTGACGAAAGCCTCTGTGACGTATGGTATCCCATCGACAACCTTGTGGCAACGCGCCCATCGCATGGGCATTGAAACACCCAAAAAGGAGGGCGGTACCAAATCATGGAATGAAGATTCATTGAACAGCGCTCTGGACGCATTGCGAACTGGCCAAATATCAGCAAATAAAGCCTCGAAGGCGTACGGTATTCCGTCCTCGACATTATATAAGATTGCACGACGCGAGGGTATACGACTGGCGGCACCATTCAATGCGGCGCCCACAACGTGGACACCCGAAGATTTAGAACGTGCTTTAGAGGCCATTCGTGCTGGTCATACGTCCGTCCAAAAGGCCAGCTCAGAGTTTGGTATACCAACAGGTGTGTATGCGACGTTTTTACCGACGATCAATGTTATTAATCAATTTTTTTTATTGTTTTCTTTCACTCTTCATTCAAGGTACACTTTATGGTCGCTGTAAGCGTGAAGGTATTGAATTGTCTCGTTCTAATCCGACACCGTGGTCAGAGGATGCTATGAATGAGGCATTAAACTCCGTTAGGTGAGTACAGTTGATTTGCAAAACCCTTCATATGTATTCATGTATTTACTTTTGTTTAGAGTTGGACAAATGTCTATCAACCAAGCGGCTATTCACTATAACCTCCCCTATAGTTCCCTGTATGGCCGCTTTAAGCGCGGTAAATATGACATCACGAACACGAGTGCATCGTCAATCAACAACACATCAGGCAACACAAGTGGAAGCATTGAAATAATCGAACATAGTCCAGAAAATTCGGTAAGCATATTAGACTACCCTCAACGTGCATTGCGTCAACCATTAATTGTTAAGTTACACATGTTTCAGCAACAGTTCCAATACAGTCCAGCGCCGCAGTCTAATCATCAAACCCAACAACAGCAGCAGCAACAACAACAACAACAACAGCAACAGCAGCAGCAACAACAACAACAGCAGCAGCAGCATCAACAACAACAGCATCAACAGCAACCACAACAACACATCCATCAGCATGTTGTGCATATTCAACAACAAACCCCACATCATCATCAACAACAACATATCCAACAGCAGGATGTTGTCACCTCAACAAGTCAGGTCCACACCCAAGCTGGACAAATCCAACAGATTTATCACCATCATAGCACCCCCGAGAGGAGTTGAGAATCAATAAAAAAGAAAAAGGCTGCTAAAAGTAAGGGTTAAGATAACCGACTTACACCACAATCAGAAAAAAATCAACCAACCAACAAGCAAGAGGGAGCGAAACTTGTAAACATAAAACAAAAAAAACATAAATCTATCCTTAGGACTAACTTAAGTGGAATGGAGGACAAAAGGCTTAAAATTTTAATAAGACAAAAACTTACTAAAAATAATTAGTATATACATAATGCTAAAGAAGAAAATCAAAATGATCAATAACCTACCTATGAACAGGCGAGATATACCCTAGTTAAGAATCAGATACGGAATCGGGATCACAGATGATCAAGTGAGATCAGTTAACAAAAATTCATGTAAAAAGTAAGAGACTACCAACAGAGGGGTGCACGTGCGTTGTGGCTAGCAGGCGACTTGTTCTCCCTCCCTCTCTCTCACTCTCTTTCTGTCAAATAAAACGTATTTCTTGTCATGTAAAAAAAAGAAATTATTCAAAATGAAAGATGTATTTTTGATAAAACAAATTTAGCTAATGCGCGTTTTAATTTTATTTTAATTTAAATTTTTACTTTATGTGTTTTTTTTCTCAAGAATATTCTGAAATCACAAGTTTAAAAAAAAACACACACTTTTACAGCGTGTAAAACCAACAAGTAAATTATTACAACTAAACATTATATATAGACAAAAACAAATACGATATAATAAATATTAAAATAGACCGTAGACTAAAAATTCTTTTTAAGGCAAAAAAAGCAACAAAATATATATTATATATTAAAAAATAAAAAAAAAATAAAACATTTACTAGAATCTTCCATTAGCAATTATTTTTTTTCCTCGTAAACAACAAAAAATTATGAAATTAAAATTAAACTAAACTAAAATCAATGTAATTATCACGTAGGAAATAAACTAAATGAAAAAAATGTAATATTAAATACGAAGAAATAAAATTAAAGCAAACAAAAAAATAATAAACAACTCCTCACGTCCTTTTTATCATGAATTCCATCAAACAAACAAAATAAACTAATATTAATGTAATTAATAAAAAAAAAGTAATTAAAAAATCAAAAAAAGAGAATTAAACTAAAAATTATAAAGTAATAATAATGCGGGATATTTTCTGAAAATGTCTTCTAAAAAAAAGTAAATTAATTAACATTTGCGCCTCTCTAGAGGCGTAGTAAAACGGACTGATCAATTCTCTGTTCGAGTCGAACTTTTAGAATCATTATCAAATAAAAATTAAAAAACAATAAAATATATTATTATTTTTAATAGTTATAACTATATTGTTTTAATTTTATGTTAATTTTGTTCTTTGCTCTTAAAAAATCATTACATATATATAAATATATATATATACGTATATAGTTATTAAAATAAGAGAAAACATTATGTTTAATATTTTATTTTATTTCCTCCTTGATATTAATTTTACTCGAAAAAAAAATTATATTTTTTGGTTTTTTTTTCTTATTGGGGAATAATTTATACATATACACACACGCATACACAAAACCTACATACATTATGCAGTTTATCACAGAAATAAAGAAAATTAAATCAAGTTTTACCATTTACCATGAATGTGTCTATATACATATATATGTTTTATGAAATTAGAAAAATAATAAATAAAACTCGTTAATGCAAGTACATTGGTTTAAATTCAGTGGAATTGTACTTTGTTTTTGTGAGCGGTATGGTTATTATCGTATGTGAGGTATGTTTTAGTTAGTTTTTTTTTTCTTTTTAATAATGATGAATAGTTAGCGGCTCTTAACTGATGGCACAATGGGCTAGTGTTCACATACCAATTATACAATTGAAATTATTTCCTTTCATGGAAACGAAGCAAATATTTTTATATATGTACGGATCATTTTAAAACGAAATTAGAGCAAACAATAACATTTTTGACGTGATTGTGAACTCAAGTTAGTTACGGTTTATAATTTGGAAGTTTTGAACTAAGTTCTTTATCGAATTTTCATGCAAATACTTAGGGTAAATTCGTAAACGTGTCGTTTCATAGGGTATGTGAAAAATCATCGTAAGAAATTATGAAAACCGGCCGTTCAAATCCGACCCGTACCACCTGAAGGTGTTTTATTAGCTGCCCCACATCTTGCGAAAGTCACAAATATTCAAGAGTAACAGCTGTCATGAGAAGCTTCTCAAAAAATAAATTTCCGTTCGGAATCGGCAGTAGGTACCATTTGTGTCAAAAAATATATCTTCGGACCCACAATGGTTGAAGAAGCTGGGCTTTGGGACCTGGATGGTCTTTTTACGCCTAATATTTTATTTATACTAGGAGTAAATCCCATTCAAATGGTTTTGCAGCGATTTCTTAGACTTCGGAATATTTGTTTCCATTCCTTTAAACAGAAAGCCTGTCCGCTAGATAAGGCTAGAAAAGAACTTAATATACAATATATTTGCTTAGGAAAGGTCAACCAATTTTAGCTTGTTTCAATCCCTTATGCCATACTTAAAAAAAGACTTGTGAGACGTAAAGAAAAACGCTAGAATTTTGTTTTCTGCTGAAATGATTTTTCTATTTCATAAGTTATTCTAACTTACTGTTAACTTACTTATATGCATCGTTGTGGCATTGTTTCTGTAATCCAATGATTAGGAATTAAGTCGGAAACGCGTCAATGTACCGGGCCACTAGTTCTTAGCATCACTGAAAAGCACCGAACTGAGGTGCATCAACTGTGGTGCGCATCGGCAGTGAGACCGTATCAATGTGCATTTTGTTGAAATTTTCGGAATTCATCCTATATGATTATATTTTATTTATGTTATTCTCATTTCTGGCGTTAAAAAACCACATGGGTGTGACAAAGTCCCAAATAAGAAAATAATACCTCGAAGCATTAATCCTCGATTCGAAAAATGTTTCTGTTTCTATACTCCGCAATGGGCGAGCTGAGCTCTATGTAGTTATGAGTACGCTTACCCATAAATCCTTGAATTGCTAGATGCACGTTAAAGAAGTCTATGGAATTCAATCCAAATTTATTGGTCATGAATAACAGAGGCAGATATTCAACTCCTTGATTTATCAAAGGAACGCAAAAACTTGTGCACGCATTTAACGAAAATTACCTTCTTACCTTTTCCTTGAGAAATACATTTTGGTCTCGAACATTTGTTTCAAGCAATAGCAAAAAACATTAAACATGTTGAGGTACGAATCCAGATAGCGGGACGTACCGCTAGTATCGAAGGACATACCCGCCGAAACCACATGGATCCATCCGAGTTCCCCCACAAGCGTCGAATTTTGGCTCGGCGCGGGCCATTTGGCTCGTTGATTAGCTGATGTATGGCCAGCTTAATTCTAGAAATTGAAGCAACGCAGAAACGCCTAGATTGATATTAAGAAAATCAACAATGGAAGAAAATTTAACAGTTTTTAGTTGTCAGTAATATAAGATAACTTGTTTTTAAAATAAAATAACAAAACCGACCTGACTTGTCCTAAAAAGTGGTCAGTTAACTGATTACGTCTTAATTTATTTCACAGACCATATGTTTACTTAAATTTATCTGACCATTTCATTAATTCACTGCTCAAATATTTATCAGGCTTTTTATTTAAAGATAATTTTTCTGCCCTAAAATAAAATTGTTGTCACAATGATGCTGACAGCTCATATTCTGAAAAATAACTCCCAGATTTGCTGCCGTTCCTAATTACACTAACTAATTACAATAATTACTCTAATTCACTTTGCATTTGTCGAGCCACCTCAAGGACTAACGTGGATTGCAATAGATGACAGTCATTGTGAACATTAAACAAAATGAATGTTTTATATAGAACTGTGATTTTAAAAATACGTAGTATTATATTTAAACATCGCAGCTGTATTACACTTCTGAGTTTAGATATCATGTGGGGCGCATTTCAAACACATTAAAGTTGTTGATTATGTTTTCATAATAGTTTTCAATTTTCAAATATAATGCAATAGTTTTCCAGTTGATTTTTGATTTTTCCTTTTTTTTTTTTGAAAAACGTTATTTATTATATATTAAAATATTTACACATTGCCCTCACTAAACGGCCCCAATAATTTTAGCTTAAAAAAAACAAGTAATCGTGACAATATATTTTTACAAAATGATCATAAATCTAAATAAATATTTACATGTTACTTTTGCATAATTTTTAATATCAATTTGGTTTTAAAATCTCATCAAATATTGTATAAATAAAACAAAAAGAAATATTTTAGCAATTTATCAGTTTTTCTCGAGTTAAAAATAAGAAAAATAAAACAATTACAAATCAAAAAATTCTGTTCTATAGAAGTAAAATAAAATCATTGCAATAGTAATTTTTAAATAAATATTTTAAACAACCAACTAGCAAAAAGAAAAATAAACAACATTTTTTAAAATAAAACAATAATTTCCATATTATTTTAATATGTGTATGTAATTAATTATAGATATATATAAAAAAAATTTCCACGAAAAATGAATTTAAATAACAAAACTAAATTTTGGTTTATCATTAAATAAAAACTTTCATTACTTTGTTATCAAATTTAATTCAAATTATTTTGTATTAGTTGAATGAAGAAAAAAGGTAGCTGTAAGACCTAATATCACACTTAAAAAAAAGAATACAATTATATATATATTAATATAAATAATTATTGTTATATTGTCTCGATATATAAGAACAACATATATATATGATGAGTGGACAAATTTAATAAAACATTTAAAAAATATCAACTAGTCTTCTGTTGTATCCTATAATTATATAAATGGATAAATTAAACTCAATTAATCAACATAGATCCATGTGTTAACTTACTCGTAAACTGCAAGAAAAAGCCTTTGCCGTTGACAGTGGCTCTAGCGAAAAAAAAACGTACTAAAAATGTACTTTGGAAGACCGAAGTACAAATGTATTTGTGGGATGTCTTATCGCATTTATGTAGCTTTGGGTCCAGTAATTTGCCAGAAGATAAAACATTTACGCCTAATGTTCGAGTCGAAGCTCACCATCTCATTTTATCGATTCGATTCCTAAAAAACTGATTCCTCTTCACTAACCGATACGTACCAGTGTGGAAGCTGCCCAGAAACTAAATTCCAACCAAATACAAATGGCTCAAACGAATAGATAGCCAAAACTTATGCTTCTGATATTCAAACCAAACTACATCACCTCAAACGCAAATGTTTCTTTCCCTTCCCATGTGATTCACATCTGCGATATCACCACTTGAAAGGCAGACGCATGTTTACATAAGAGGTAGTGGAGTATAGAGCGCTTGCTGAAATTGATTAACTGGCAAGAAGCATTTTACTTGCCGCGAGGACTTTCTTCACATAGTGTGACGGCAACTTAATGATGTTCCATAACACAGAAAATTAATAAAAAAAAGAGGCAGTTAGAGAGTGAATAACGTTCCATCAATGGCTTGGTCATTAAAAAGGAGGATCGGTATTTCTTGTCGTCTCGAACATGGCTGGAGCGTTGTTGTCTATTCGCTCGATGTGGCCGAGCAAATGTAGTCTACGAGTTTTGGCTTTTTAGACTGCATCCACATCTTGGTACATTCCACATTCGTATTGTACGGTTGAGAAAGGAATCTTTATATTTAACAGTACGTCCGAAAACAGGCTTAAGGGTAAACTGATGTGCATTCCTCGCATGGCGAGTATTGCGGTTGAATTGCTGTAGGGGTGGAATGCAACTGGCTATTTCATTTGAACACTTGTGGTGGAAATACCGACAGACAGGAGACATCACGACGATAACTAAGAGAGTCAAATGATTTCGTGATGTCTCGATCGCCAATAAATTTTACCGCACGTTTTTGAATCCTGTCAAGGAGCTCCAAATATGTCATTGGTGCACCAGACAAGATATGAGCGTTGTACTCAAGTTTTGGGCGAATGAACGCATTGTAGATTGTAGCCAGATCAGAAGAGGTGAAATATTTCTTGCATTGCTTAAGGAAGCCTAGACATTTCGCAGCGTTCTTGGCGATAGCAAACATGTGGTCATTTCAACGAAGTTTGTCGTTAACGCACATACCGAGGATGGAAAGTCTTTCGGTTTCGGCGATGCAAGTGCCATTCATGGATAATGGCAGAGAACTAGGGGTTCGCTTCAATGACAGCAGACAGCATTGCGTTTTGGCATTAAGCATTAAGCATTAAATTCCACTCTGTTGGTTTTACCCCCTTTAAGTATGCTGTCAAGATCGGAATTCAATGAGCTTAACATACGTTGCCGTTCCAGTTCAACGCCCGAAGATGAGGGGCGTTGCCCAGGAAACGAATATGTAAAGCTGAGGGTACTGTCATCAGCAAAGGAATGGATTGGATTAGAAGTGACAGACAGGTCATTGACAGACAGGTCATTGATAAAAATGAGAAAGAGAGTCGGAGACAAAACGGAGCGTTGGGGAACATTTATTTGGTAAGTTGCAGACTTGAAACCGTCCAAAACAACTTGAATTGAACGGTCCGAAAGGTAATTTCTAATCCATTGAATAAAGGTAACATCGATCCCAAATGCACGCATTTTCGACAAGAGAGCTTGATGCCAAACTCTGTCAAATGCCTTTGAAATATCAAGCGCAACGCCCTTGCTTTCACCACCACGGTGAATAGATTGGTTCCACTTTTCGGTTAGATATGTCATCTAATCACCAGTGGACCTGTTGCTGCGAAAACCGTACTGCCGGTCATTAAGAAGTTTTCGGGATTCGAGATATTTCATAAGCTGACGATTTATCAGCGTTTCCATGACCTTGGAAAGAAGGGACGTAAGTACAATTGGTCGGTAAGTGGAGGGAGAGGAAGTTTCGCCTTTTTTGGGACGGGCTGGACAAATGCTGTTTTCCATCTTCTCGGAAAGAGCCCTGAAGAACAGGACAGATAGAAAAGCTTACGCAGTGGATTTGCCAGCGTGGAAGAACATCTCTTCAGAACGATAGGGGAAATACCATCTAGGCCAGCGGATTTGTGAATGTCGAGATCTTGAAGTACTCTTGCCACAGTACGGGTGCGGAAGTGGATTTGTCCCATGGATTGTTCAATGCGCTCGAGTACTGGGGGAGATAAAGTACAATCTGGGAGCGTTGAGCTAGCTACAAAATGAGCAGCCAGCAGATTGGCTTTATCCGAAGAGCTGCCAGCTGGAGTGCCATTGTAAATGAGTGTTGAGATAGATGACGAGGCCGAATTTTTAATATTCTTAACAACCAACCAAAAGTTTTTACTACCTGAGGGACTTTGTAGTATTTTTTGCCTCAACTTTTGGCCGTAGGAGAATGTGACACTATTAATATGGGCATTGCTGTCATTTCTGGCTCGTTTGAACTTTTTTCGGTTTGCCTCAGTTGGGTTGGCCTTAAATGACCGAAAAGTTACCTCTTTAGCCCTGATAGCTTCTTTACAGCTCAAGTCACACCACGCGTTTTCCGTAGGTTTGATACACTTTATCCTGTAAGGGATAAAACGTTTCATACCCAGGTGAATTAAAGTTGTAATCATATCGGCAGCGGCATCCAAGTCGTTGTTGAGGAAGCACAACGACCAGTTAAAACTCCTAAAGAAACCGTTTAAAGCTTCCCAATTGGTTTTCTCGTATTGCCATACGGTTCTTTTAGGAGCTTGTTCTTTAACTGTGTGGCTGGAGTACGAGAAATTCGCCGATATGATACAATGGTCTGACGAACCTAGAGGCGATAATACATTTAAAGTGTATTTATCAGGATAAGAGGTAACCCTCATTTCCGATCTGGGTTAAATTATTAACCTTAGCAAAGATTTCAACATACCTTCCTTCGGGTGTTGTCTTTCCAGAATGTCGAAGCCAACTTGAATTGCGTATATTAAAATCGCCCGCAATGACGATTTCAGTACCAGGATAATGGGTTACAATTCTGGTGATGGAATCAGACAGTGCATCAAACTCATTATAAGTTTAATGCCTGTCTTGGTTAGGGCTTCTGTAAATAAAACAGTAGTGAATTAATTGCCTACGGACATGGAATTTTAGCCAAATAAAATTAAATTCCGGATTGGAACATTGGTCATATTGAGGTAGAAGTTGGTAGGCTACATCACTACGTATAAAAACGGCGATACCACGATGGAAAAAGAATAATGGCACCAAGTTATATCCTCCGTTAAATCGGAATCTTTGCTGACCTGTGTTTCAGTTAGTGCCAAAACAGCTGGTTTATTGTGAATCGCATGGGCGTACAATGAAAAAAAATTGGATCTCAATCCACGAATGTTACTCACGTCCACTCTAAAATTCCCACGCATAACAAAAAAACAAACACAAAAAACTCAACTCTGATGCAGACTAAGCTAGGCCGTACCGTGTAGATCCTGACGTCAGCTTTCCAAAACAAATCACTGCAGGTGTTATGCCCATACAATGAATTACTTTGGTCTACCAACAAAATCTACACAACGCGACCCGCTATTCGCCAAATGATACCCTACACAGCTATAGCAAGTGCACCCAAAAACATACGGCACTTGCTATAAATTAAAGAAATTTAAATTATTTGATCATAAAAAAACTTTATTTAAACTGGCAGCGATTCTGCCTTCGTAAGTACTGAACAACTTTTGCTTAAAAACTAGAGCTTAAATACTATTCCTAATGCTAACGGCGGCGACAAATGTTCCCACCGGTTCTCATTCATTACCTTCCGTACGTGTTGGAATGCACTGACTGGGCAGGTGTCCGGTGTCGGTCTGGCTGGATGTTGAATGATGTTCTGGTTGGATGTTGAATGATGTTAAATGTTGCGCGTGCAGGTTTCATATGTCGGTACCCGGTCCGCGCTGGATGGCATATGGGAATATAACATTATCTGCTGTTAACTCCTCCCTTCTTAAATCAAACGTCCTCGTTTGACCTTTAATTCAAAAGAACGGAATTTGGCTAATTCGCGATACTTTGGGTGGTGCTATTTGTTTCGCAATATGTGGAGATTGTGGCATAGCGGCTGTTAAAGTTGCTTCCGGTGATTCTATTGGCGGTGTTGCCGATGGCATATCTTCTGTCCTTTCGTCAAGTACTATGACAGTGTTATTTGATGTTGATCTGGTACGACAATACCGAATGACCACAGCTATGAGGAAAACTGTTATGATTCCTGTTAGTCCAAAACAAGTAACTATGTATGGCTGGTTCTCCTGCTTTAGTAGCTCGATGGTTTCGATATTTTTAATGTTTAGGTCCTTAAGCATTTCGAATGAAAGAAACTCTTCAACATTTCTGACGGCGGCTGCTGGCTGTGCTACTGCGGGTAACGGCTTATATCTGGAGACCGTGTTGGATACATAAGCTCTGTTTCCGATGTTGACTGTAGCGTTTTCAAATTTTAATAGAAATGTGCCTGTTAGATGGGTTGTTTCGTTGTTGATGATCACTGATCCATTGTATTGATTAAGGAATATGATTCCCAGTGAGATTTCTTCAACTGTGGGTAGGTGCTGGCTGTTGACTATGGTGCAATTTGATGGAATACTCCTTAATAAGTTTGGGATACATGTGCTGCCGCTAATATCTACTAAATTATTATTACTACAAATCCTTAAGTTATTATAGTTCTTACATTCTGACTTAATACCATATATATTGTCTAAACATTCTACTATTTCCTTATATTCTATTTTAGATGTTACATTTCTCATTTTTACTGGCTTAATCAAAATACTATTACATATTTCCTTTGTAGTGTTAGGTATACTTATTATATAGATAATTGTGACTGCGTTTATCGCAATCTTTAATTCTGCGAAGTCTAATGCTTCTTCCAAGTTATTATATTTGATATTTTCTTTTTCTAATATGTTTTTAATTTCATTTATTTCGGTTATAGATAAAATGTAGGAATTTATTATACCCTTTTTTGCCCAATGTACGGCGTATTCAATATTCGTCAATTCTTCTTTTATTAATCTTATGTTATATTGGGTGCTTAATGCTAAATTATCTTTAACGGAATTACTGCTTTTAAGTCTCTTAAATATTTCATTTGTTACGTTACTAATTTTACTTATTCTCTCTATAGTTTTCCTGTTAATTACTACTTGTTGGTTATTGTTTCTTAAGACTTTATTAATTTTTTCTTAATTACTTCGAAGTCATCGTGGTCTGGATTTCCTGCTATCCATTTCCACGTGCTTCCAATAAAATTAAGAGACCTTTTGCTTCGTATCGGCGTGAGTTTTAGGAGTAGGTTTTGGAGTTGGGATACCTCGTGGGACAGGAAGGGATAAATTGAATGGGTATTACTTATGTTGTTGTGCACCGTTTCTGCGATGTCATCGACCAATTTCCGATATGCTCCAAGATCGATATCGTGGATTAATTTAATATTGCCGGTTTGCACTTTGGCCATTCCAGTTTTGATGGATACGGATTGGGAGTTTGTATAATCCAATATTTGGACATCGGCTAGGCAGCCTATGGCGTGCAGCCTAAATGAGGAGAGAGAAAAAAAATGGAAATTCAGTTTGGAACGGTTTCCTGTTCTAATTTCGTATATGGCTTTTATGTACTATTCGACCACTTTCTGTCAAAATGGTAGTGTGTCTGTTTTCCTTGACTTTTTCGTTTTTATATTTGCTTGAGAGTTTCGTACCCACTCTTTTGTTTTTCCTAACGTGGATAATATCTCCTGGGGAGTAATTTTTTATGGGTTGACGGTCTTTATTATGATTTGCTAGGTCTATATCTTGTTTGCGTTTTATTCGTTCTATGTTTTTGATCCTATTTTGCTCGAGTTCTGCTGGATTACTACTAACCCTGTTCCCGAAGAAAGCGTCTATGGGTTTTTGTCCTGTGACAGAATGAATGGATGAGTTATACTCATGTACAGATTTAATTAAGAGCTCTGCGAACGGTATTTGAGTATTTTCGGCCTTAATGCATCTCATTATTTCGATAAGAGTGGAGTGGAAGCGTTCCACTTGGCCGTTTACCGTGCTAGTATAGGGAGGCGTCGTAAAAACCTTTACTCCCATTTCGTCTTCTATCATGAAGTTGATTGCAACGGAGTTAAAAGACTTTTCGTTGTCTATGACTATTGATTTGGGAAGTCCGAAAGAATATAGTGTTTCTCTAAGAGGGAGTTTCACGTCCTCTATCGCCTTAGATTTTAGGATCTGGGCGCGGGCATATTTGGAGAATTTATCAACTGCGGTGAGAACTAGTTTCCCAGCTGTGGAAAAGATGTCTATGTGGACTAACTGTCCTGGGTGTTCAGGGATTTCTGTTGGTTGGAGTTCAGGCTTATTCGGGTGTCTGTCGTACTTGTTTTCCTTACAAATCTTACAGTTTCGTATAATTTTCTTTATTTTGTTTGATATTCCTGGAAAGTAAAATTTTTCTAGAATTTGGGCTTTATTTTCTTTTTCATTTCTATGTGCGCGTCTGTGTGTTTCGATTATTATGTTATCCTGTCTACCTAAGTCTGTAATATCCTCAACTTGCATTTGAGTGAATCGGACGCGATAGTTACTAAAGGTTGAGGGGTAAATATATTGAATCATGCCCATTATAGATTCTTCAGTTTTTATGCAATTTATAACTGATGGATTTAAATATTTCTTTAAAAGTTCTTTTAATTTGTCGAAGGAAAATACTGGTTCGATTATCAGATGACGGTGGTAGGTTGGGAAGATGATTTTGAAATTGTGAGTGGAGTTGGCACCAGTCTGAAGGAAAATTTGGTTCTTAAATACGTTTATCCGGACTTCAACACTGGGGATGAGGTCATGAGATGAACTCTCACTGCTGTGCTGAGTGGAGGTGAGGGCATTGAGTTGTGAATCTCGAGGCGGACGTGATAGAGCGTCTGCTACCACATTGCTTTTATCGGGCTTGTAATGTAGTTGGTAATTGTATTCTTCAAGTATGGCTTTCCATCGCTTCATCTTACTATTATTGTTCTTATTGCTAAGAGCAAATGTAAGAGGTTGATGGTCTGTGAAGATTTTTACGTGAGCTGACCCGTACAGATAGTTTCGTAAAGAATTAAGAGCCCATATTATCGCTAGCATTTCTTTTTCATTTGCCGCGTAATGCTCTTCTGTAGTGCTCAACGTTCTTGAGATAAACGTTATTGGTTTCCCATCTTGTGACAAGACGGCGCCAATAGCGAAGTTCGAAGCGTCGGTAGTTAACTCGAAATCCTTATTAAAATTTGGGTATGAAAGCATTAGGTCTGGGGAGATGAGTGAATTTTTCAATTTATTGAATGATTCTAAAGCTTCTGAGTTTAAAAAAATTTCTTTTCTACTAGATTTATTTTTTGATATTCGTCCGTCCTCCCCTCTTAAAAGGGATGTCAGAGGTTTAGCGAGCTTTGCATAATCCTTGACAAAGCGACGGTAATACCCTGACAGACCAAGAAATGACCGAAGGTCCTTCAAAGTTCTGGGGTGAGGAAAATTTTGAATCGCCTCTACTTTGGAGGGATTTGTTTTTATTTCATTACTAGAAATAATGAAACCAAGAAATTCTACCTCCTGTTTAAAAAAATGACACTTGTCCAATTGAACTTTCATCCTCGCTCTATCAAGAGTGTGAAATATATTATGAATGTGTTTAACGTGGTCGTTTTCAGTTTGACTAAAGATAATTATATCGTCAATATAGACAAAACATATCTTTCCTATGTATTCACGTAGAATATCATCGAGGGCCCGCTGAAAGATGGATGGTGCATTTTTAAGACCAAACGGGAGTCTTACAAACTCGTACTTTCCATTATTAATGGAGAAAGCCGTTTTTTCTACGTCAGATTCCTTAAGGGGAATCTGGTGAAAACCACTTTTTAAGTCAAGGACCGTAAAAAATTTATTTTTCCCCAGTTGGGAAAGAACCTCATTGATTTCCGGTATAGGATAACGATCTGCGATTGTGACCAGATTCAACTTTCGGTAATCGATCACTACCCTGTATTGCTTGTTACCCTTAGAGTCGGGTTTTTTAGGTACAACCCAAACAGGAGAGTTGTACGGAGATCTGGATGGTCTGATAATTCCGTCCTCGAGTAGTTGATGAATTTGACTCTCAACTTCTTCTTTTAGTGGCATGGGGTACGGGTAGTACCTGGTGTAGATAGGAGAATCCGTGGTTGTGCGGATTTCACCCACAACTGTTGTTGTGTAGGTCAATTTCTCGTCCGGCTTAGAGAATAACGATGCGCATTCTTTCACAAGTGAATCGATAGCATTCTTCTGGGAGTTGGACATATGGTCCGTTTGTATGTCTAAGTTATTTATTGCTTGAGTGGTTTTTTGTTTAATTCTTATTTTTAGACCATTTTTAATTTCCATATAGTTTTGTTGAGTAAAAATTGTGGCAGAGAGTTCTTTGAGGCTGTCGTTGCCAAGTATGGCATCGAAAGATTTAAGTGACGTTAATAGATAGAATTTGATTTTAGTATCATCTAGACCGAAAAGGTTTGTTTCAACATAGTGGCTTATTTTGGTGCTGCCACCGACTGAGTTGGCGTAAAAACATTCTCTATTGGGAATGGGGTTAGAAACTAAAGAGGGTTGAATATAATTGCGATTTGATCCTGTGTCTATGAGAATTTCCAAAACTTTTCCGCACTCTGTTTTTACTTCGATGTACGGTAGCGAAGAATTCGCTAACCTAAAAAATGGATGTCTGAAAAATCCACGATATCATTACTGTTTGGATCCACCACACATTCTGATGGTTCCTCTGGTATATAGTTTTCAAGTGTTTCATCTAATTGACTATTTTCGTATTCCAAGGCTTGATTATATTCGGAGAGTTCGTTTGTGTTGATATGAAAGTTATGTTGTCCTCTTCCTATATTTGGGTTTTGTTGGGGTCTTGATGGGAAAGATCTTGGTACGAAAGCTCCAGGTTGTGTTCTTATCTGAGAACTTTGTGGTTCACATTTTAATTGAGGTCTTGTAGCAAAAGAGTTTTGCGGTTTTGGTGTGAAATTGGACCTAATGTTGGATTGGTTGTTAAATTGCGGAGTGTATGATTGATTATTAAATTGCGGAGTGTATGATTGATTATAAACGATTGGACGAGTCGGAAAACTGTGAGGCATTTTAGGAAAACTATTGTTTGGTTGAGTATGACGATTTTGTTGCATGTTGTATGAAGGGGAAGGTCTAGTTGGCACTTGATACTGCATATTGGGCATGTGCCTTTGTGGATTGGGTGGAAGAGGAGTGTTTGGATACTTCTTTACCGCTCCCTGGCTATTATAAGCATGGTTAGTCCTGAAATCTTGATTTTCCAGCCTTAAACATAAGTTCAAGGCATGGGGTAAATCCAATGGTTCTCGTATTCCCAGTAACCGTGGGAGGTCACCTTTTAGGCCTCGGATAAAGGTATCAAGAGCCTTGTCCCTATATGTTTGGGTTAATAAACGCATGGAGTCTGGGCTTGCGTCCAAGCAAGAAATTCTGTTAAGAATTAGAGAGAGATGCGAGTAGACAACTTGGTAAAATTCGCTTATGGACCTATTCCCTTGGACAAGAGAAACCATTTGGTATTCCAAAGTCCCGAGCTCTCTCTTATCGGCATAGTGCTTGGCTAAACACCTGGAAATTGCCTTCGAATTAAGTGGAGTGTTGTACGACTCCAAAGCCATGTCTGCGTTGCCTACGATTTTATTTCTGATTACGGTTAAGATCCCGTAATATTTGGGTGTACCCATTAAGGGCTTGTAAATGTCGAGGATGCGCTCGACGCTCTTCTTCCAGGAGCTGTATTCTCCTGGATTGCCTGAAAATTCTCTAATACAACGGACAACATCCGGGATGCTGTCCATGTCGTTGAGTCGATTCAGGTGTTCACTATTGACCTGACCTGGTCCGAACCAGCGAAATTGTCATAGTTTGGGTTTAATGCTTTCCTAACTAGAGAAGGACCTTGAGAATCTAAAATTTGGTTTACAATGGCCGTGATGACAACGTCGAGTGCAGGAGTTGATATAACTTCCTGGCCTGAGTCTGTATGGGACGTCAGTGACTGAAATGAATTGTTATTATCCGCTATAGTTATAACCGGATTTTGTGGGTTTCGAACATTTATCCCTTGGGTTTCATTATTAGCGGGAGGATGAGTTGGGGCTTCAGGATTTCTGTGAACGGGTTGGAGTGGAGAAGGACCACTTGAATCCGTGGGATCCGTAGATAAACCAGAACGTAGATCAGGCATAGTAAAAGATTTTTGACAGTCGAAATTTTTCTTAAATTTATATATAGGTAATATATTTTGGTTCTTAGTCAATAAAGGTTTTTCCCTTTTTTTTTCTTTAATTTTAATTTTAACGTTGTCTTAAGTCCTATTTAATGTTACTTTATGAATTTGAAATTTTAATAATTTTTTTCACTTATTTCTGGATTAATATCTATGTATTTTCTTGTTATTGTCACTTTAAATTCAACTTTATGTCTTACTTTGATTCTATATTTAACCTATGAGCAATGAAGTCTCTTTAAATCTTAAATGTACTGTCACAAAAAATATAATTTATAAACTAAGCTTACAGAATAAGGGTCAGGAACTTCATCGTTTTAGTTGTTGACGAATCCTGGTAATGGTGGAGCGGCTAGCTTCTATTAACTTCCTTTTCCTCCGTCCTTGAATTTCCAAAGGTACGGCTACTTAGGGGCCTCTTTTCTCCACACTTGTTTCTGGGTTCTCGTCACTGGCACCACGAATCGTAACACGAAATTATTCTAACTTATCGTTCACGGCACTGTACACTGCTTGAGGGTTTTTGACCGTTTCCGAGAAAGTTTTTCGGGCACTTAACACTTCTTGAGGGTTTTTTCGACCGAATCGGAGAATAATGTTCGTTTAGCGATACTCTAGCACTACTTAAGGGCTTTCTGAGACCGACTTGTCACGACCGTGGTCCCTGCTCGGGCGCCAATTAAAGAAATTTAAATTATTTGATCATAAAAAAAACTTTATTTAAACTGGCAGCGATTCTGCCTTCGTAAGAACTGAACAACTTTTGCTTAAAAACTAGAGCTTAAATACTATTCCTAATGCTAACGGCGGCGACAAATGTTCCCACCGGTTCTCATTCATTACCTTCCGTACGTGTTGGAATGCACTGACTGGGCAGGTGTCCGGTGTCGGTCTGGCTGGATGTTGAATGATGTTCTGGTTGGATGTTGAATGATGTTAAATGTTGCGCGTGCAGGTTTCATATGTCGGTACCCGGTCCGCGCTGGATGGCATATGGGAATATAACATTATCTGCTGTTAACTTATAGCCAAGCAAAGCAGCAGCAAACGATAGGGAGTAGGACCAGATGGAGTGCCCAAACACAATACACTTTTTTTTATCACTGCACTGTACACGGATGCTGTTTGTCTTCTGCACAGCGCGCGCGCGATTAGCGTTTTATTTTTTTGTTTTTATGCTTCTGCACACTTGTTTGTTGTTTTTTTTTTTTGTGTGTGCAAACTGACCGCGGAGTGATTTTAAAATGCGTGTGCACGCGTCGGGTGGCAGATCGGCACTGGATCCCGTCGGCCATCGTCACAAAATGCTGTTATATGCGGCTTTAAAGTCGATGAAGAGATGGTGTGTCTCGACTTTAAACTCGTTGGTCTTTTTCAGGATTTGCTTTAGTGTGAAGATTAAGTCTACAGTTGATCCGGAAGCCACACTGGTACGTGCCGATTAGTATGTTGCAGAAATGTTTGAGACGTTCACACAGTACGTTGGATAGGATCTTATATGCGACATTAAGCAGGGGTATGCCTCGATAGTTCTTGCAAGACATAGGATCGCCTTTCTTGAAGATGGAACATATGGAGCTGATGGTCCAGTTAAAGAGGCATGCTTTCCTCCACCCAAACTTGGTTGATGATTGGGTGCATGCGCCCTACCATAACATCACCTCCGTATTTGAAAAGCTCTGCAGGTAGACCATCAGAGCCGGCGGCCTTCTTGTTCTTTAGCTTTTTAATAGCTAAGCCAACCTCTTCTATACTAGGCGGAGGGACTGTTTCTTCATTGACTGGACGTGGGTTCTCTTCTTGCCCCATCACTCTCTCTACATTTTGTCCGTTTAGCAGCTGCTAGAAGTGCTGCTTAAATACAACTACTATTCCCTGCGCGTCGGTGACTAGGTTTCCATCGCAGTAACGAAGAGCCTGCGTTCCGGTCTTAAAGCTAGCAGCCAGTTGCCGGCTTTCTTATAAAACTTCCGGATGTTGTTTTGGTCGCGAGACTCTTCGTTCTCCTTGAGCTGGAAGACTGCGTTCTCTCTTTTCTTCCTACGCAGGATCTTCTTCTTCTCCCTTCTCCTGGCTCGGTACTCATCCCTTGCTGCCCTTGTTTTCCTCTGCAGCGTTCAAATGTGTGCATCTTCTGTCACCTTTTCCGGTATACGCATACATCATCTTACCACGGGCTTTTTCTCAAGGGTGGCTGGTATCCTAGGGTGGTTTCGGCTACCTCCTTGATGATGTCGCAATACTGAGACCACTGGTTGTTGGCGTCTGTGGAATGTACTGTGGAGAGTTTCTCACTCGGGCGCTCTTTGTAGGCTCTGCCGATACCAGATGTGCTAGTTCGCAGCTTCTTCTCGTTGGACAGTCGAGCTCTGAATCTAGCTGCAACAAGAAAATGGTCAGAGTCGACGTTTGCCCCTCCGTAAGGGTGCACATTCAAGATATTGGATGCGTGCCCCGCATCGATTAGCACATGGTCGATTTGGTTGGCGGTTCGACCGTCTGGAGAGCGCCAGGTTGCTGTTTGGATCCTTAATCGCGGAAACCTAGTAACTACAAGCTGCTGCAAAGTGAATTCGCAGCCGTTATCTGTTGTCGTTTCAGTAGGCTTTGCCTACCAACTAATCCGCCAAAGATGTTTTCCTTGTCGACTTTAGCATTGAAGTCCCCGAGTACAATTTTGACATCGTAATCCGGACAGGCTCCGTAGGCTTTTCCAGAGGTCATAAAATTCCTCCTTGATAGTGTCCTCAGCCTCGTCAGTAGGGGCCTGTGCACAGATTAAGCTAATATGTGCAATATGTGTTAAAATAATACTTAGTTGCTTGAAGTCCATTACTTTGGATCAAAGCCGATTTCCCACGACGAATCCGCATCCTAACACATGCAATCTTTTGTTACAGCTGTAATAAATGTCACAATTTTGTCTTTTCATAGTTCCTGATCCTATCCATCGTATCTCCTGGATCGCTCAGACTCTAGTTTTTTAGTAGCACCTGGATTGTAGAGTGTCCGCACATTCCAGGTCTATGTTGCCTTTAAGGTACATTTATATCCGAGGGTGTCATAGTCTGTCCCATAACTATATGTTTTTGACGTGGTCGGGAAGTTATCCCGACGGCACAACCCCCAACATGGAGGGCCAGGCCCTGTTTTTGACCCTAAAACAGACGGCCGGTAATTCCGGTGCCAGTAACCCACTTCGGGGATGTGATTGCTGCCAATGCTGGGCTTCAAATAAGTCGAAGCAGCCATTTTCATATTCAAATAGGTAAAGATACAGCTTATTTTTTTATCAGCATTGGTTATTAAATAATAAATTTATTTTTAGATGCTTTTTTTAGAAAGATAACGCTGCAGCAGATACATACATATATAGAAATATAAACTCAGCTAAGTGCTATCTAACTGCAGCTAATGATTGAAATATCTAAGATTACAGTATTTTGGTTAGCTAAAAAAAAAAGAAGTACGGTGAGATATACTGGCTGCAGTATACTCATTTATTGCTAGGTTAGGCTGCCAGTGTTTAATGACCCAGAGTCTTTTAATACCATCAGCTCATCAAGATCATTTCCAAAAATAAAATACGGCTAGTAGGGCTTTTCTAACGCCTATAAATAGACAATGAAATATGCAAAGAAACTTATCGGGCATTCGTATTCGTACTAAATCGCGATGGTTCTAGAACTTGGAATGGTTTTTCGAAAGCTTTACAGCTTAACGAAGTTCCAAGACAAGAACCTAATATGACTGCCGCAACTCATTGATGACCATAAAATAATATCGTGGCGGGACACGGTAGTGTGCATTCATATTTTCGATTTCTTATAATAAATATAACATAAGGAAAGGCTACAGTCCGCTTGGAGCGAACAGTATGATACCCTATCCCTATCCCTATATGCCCCAAAAAAAACCTTAAGAAGATGATGGATAGCATTTTATTTCATTCTATAAAATTTAGAAAAAAAAAAAACATTTTTTGAAAAAACGCCCCCAAAAAGTGGGCGTGGCCAAAAACTTTGTATGAGCAATATATTGGAAAAAATATTGGCTAAATATCTTGTTAAACACTTTTTTTCGGTTTCTATGAAAATTATCGAAGAAAACAGCATTTTAGTGAAAAACGCCCACAAAAAGTAGGCGTGGCAAAAAACTTTATATGACAAACTTATAAAGGAGGGCAGTGCCTACATATCTTGTGAAGGTTATAACCCTCTATCTGTCCATCTGTAGCTTTAAATCGGTTTTTTCTAAATTGTGGGCGTGGCAGTGGGCGTATTCCAAAAAATTTTACACTTAACCATTTCGGAGCCCTAGGGAGTATGTGGTCCAAATTTCAGCTTTCTAGCTTGAATTTAAAGGCCTAAAAATTGCGTACGGACGGACGGACGGACGGACGGACGGACATTGCTAGATAGTCTTAGGATTTGGTCCTGATCATAAATATATATACTTTTATGGGTCTACGACGAATATTAAGGGGTGTTACAAACTATGTGTCAAAATTAATATACCCTTAGGATAGGGTATAAATAGGTATACCTTCATGAGAACTAATAATTATACCCTATCCTAAGGGTATATTAATTTTGACTCATAGTTTGTAACACCCCTTAATATTCGCCGTAGACCCATCAAAGTATATATATTTATGATCAGGACCAAATCCTAAGACTATCTAGCAATGTCCGTCCGTCCGTACGCAATTTTTAGGCCTTTAAAATTAAGCTAGGAAGCTGAAATTTGGACCACATATTCCCTAGGGCTCCGAAATGGATAAGTGTAAACATTTTTTGAATACGCCCACTACCACGCCCACAATTTAGAAAAAACTATTTTAAAGCTAAAGTTAGAGAGATAGAGTGTTACATCCTTCACAAGATATGTAGGCACTGCCCCCCTTTATAAGTTTTTCATATAAAGTTTTTTTGCCACGCCTACTTTTTGTGGGCGTTTTTTTACTAAAATGCGGTTTTCTTCGAAAATTTTCATAGAAAGCGAAAAAAAATGTTTAACAAGATATTTAACCTATATTTTTTACAACATATCGCCCATGCAAAGTTTTTGGCTACGCCCACTTTTTGGGGGCGTTTTTTCAAAAAAAACTATTTTTTTTTAATTAATAGAATGAAATAAAATCTTCTTAATGCTTTTTTCTTTTGGGCATATAGGGATATGGATAGGGTATCATACTGTTCGCCCCCAGCGGACTGTAGCCTTTCCTTAGGTTTTTTGATTATTATTGAAATTTGAAACCTTAAATCGAATGTCGCCAAAAGTAACACCCAATTACACTTTTTGAGTTATTTTAAATTTGTTTTTTTTCATCAAGACATGTCTTGACATATAACCATAATTGCCATTTTAAATTTTGGATTTGTGTGCTATAATTTTTGAACCACATGAAACATCGCAATCAAAAATATACAGATTTTAAAACAATTACACTAGAATGGATTTAAACATTAACTCAATTTCGACATAAGTCGATTTATACTTTTTTTCCTTGTCCCACAGATAAATACTTGGGCTTAAAATGTACATTGCAAATAATTTTTAAAGATTTAATCCATATTTCAATAAGAACTACCACTATTTAGTTCAGCAAATAAAGATAATTCAAAAACTTAAATAAACATTACTTTTGTATATTCAACAAAATTTTTATGAATATTCGTTAAATTAATTTTTTCCGATAATTTCTAATATACCGAAACGGTTCCAACATACACACACGACTTGTTTTGTTACCAATTTGACTATTTTTCTTTTTTTTCTAGACTTAAATTAAAATTAAACTGTCCAAAATCACGAAAATGGTCGTACAACGGCAACGCTCTAATTTCCTTTTATGGTGGCACTTATTTACTTTAAAATTTTATATTAAAATAAAAGTAATGAAAAAATGTATTTATATAATAGAGAGCGGCGGCCAAAATTGAAAATGGTTAGGCACAGTGCACCTAACTTCAAAACAAAACTGGTTAATGGATAAGGATTTAAGTGAGGAATTAAAACCATGAAATTTGAGGGGTTAAGCGGGCAATGGTCCAGGAAGTTAACCCCTAATTCAAACTAAAATCCTTAGACTTGGCACCACTTAAACTATTTAAGTGCCACTGTGACTTGTTAGGTTATGATTGTGAGGCACTGCAGTGACATGACAAGCAACTGACATTTTAACGTCGACGTCTGTTTTGTGAAATTTATCTAGCTAGCCAAATATTCGTTGTTTTCTCTAGCAAGACCATTTGAATGTTTTGCGAAAATATTCCAAACGCAACTCAAAAATAAATACAATAATAATTAGTCTCCAAGCTCAACAAACATGATCAAAGCGATTTTAGTATTCAACAATCATGGCAAACCTCGGCTGTCGAAATTCTATCAATACTTTGTGAGTGTAGTGCACCATCTTTTGTGCATTTCCTCTTTCCTTGCACTGATATTGATTTTATATTTTTAATTATCTAATTATGTTCTTCATCCGCCAGAATGAGGACATGCAGCAGCAAATAATCAAAGAAACATTTCAACTAGTGTCCAAACGTGAGGACAACGTCTGCAACTTCCTTGAAGGTGGAAGGTACTTAACAACTTATTCCTAAAATAAATCCAGTCACATATGTCTAACTAATAATTTATTTTCAGTTTGATCGGTGGCTCAGACTATAAGCTAATCTACAGGCACTATGCCACTTTGTACTTTGTATTTTGTGTCGACTCGTCTGAGAGTGAGTTGGGCATCCTGGACCTAATTCAGGTGTTCGTTGAAACTCTCGACAAGTGCTTTGAAAACGTGTGTGAATTGGACCTGATATTCCATGCTGATGCAGTGCATCACATTCTCGCTGAGTTGGTTATGGGTGGCATGGTTCTGCAGACGAATATGTCAGACATTCTAGCTAGAATAGAGGAACAGAACAAATTGGTCAAACAAGAGGTGAATTTAGCCAAATTGAAGTATTCTAAATAATCTCTAAAAACGCTACTTTTAGGCCGGTATATCTGCAGCACCTGCTAGAGCGGTTAGCGCTGTCAAAAGTATGAACATTCCACAGCAAATAAAGGATATAAAACTTCCCGATTTGCCACAAGCAATAAAGGATTTGAAATTCTGACCGGGTCATTCTAGCTTTGATAACGTTGTCCTCCAGCGGTTTGCGTCCTCATCACAGAATGTGTACTTTCCAATAGATTCGAATATCTCTTCTTCGGCATTTAATTACGATTACTACCAGTCGCAGACTCCAATGGACATTGAGCGGTCTCTATCGTCCAGTTCGAGGAATACACGCGGTCCATCCAGATCCAGTACACATCCGTTGGGTTTCTTCGATGCTGCTGACAATGCGGAATACGCAGAGCAGAGTGAGTCACTGCGATCACTATCCTTTGACTATTCCTCACAATCCATTCGAACAACCGCTAACCATCCAATGTCAATTTCGGGAATAAATTCCAACAACATCAACCCTGATGGTAGCAACTTCTACAAAAAGTACACATAAATCTTGTTTTTAGTCTTATCAGCCAAACCCCCGGAGGAGCTTAAACATATTTTTAGATATATTATTCATTTACTACTACCTAATGGCATAAATGCAAAAAAAACACAATATACCTACTTCTGTAAGAAAACTCAGCAAACAGATTATTAAAACAAAAGAATATTTATATATATAAGGCCGAATAACTTTATTTTATTGTGGGCTTGCTTTTTTAGAAATGGAAAATTTCTTCGAAGAGGCATCCAATTAGATGTTGATTTCTTTTGGGAATCTTGAAGAACCTTCAGACCCGGTCTAGGTAGTAAACAAACCTTACTTTTTTAATGCTTTATTTTCACCCGCGTTCGTTTTTATCAGTTAATAGGAAGTACTGTAAGCCAGAGAAATATATATTGGGTGAATTCCGGAATTAGTCTCTCCACGGTTGATCAGTGGAAGGACAAAAAGTTCACATTTGTAAAACATGCGTAACTGAAACTCAATTGTAAAAAAAAGGCATCAAACAAATTACAGCGATATGAACTGTGTTCCACATCAGCATCGATGTAAATTTTGTTGCCGTTTTCGAATTCATCCTTTAATATTATAGTAAATTATTTTCTATAATCTCGTTAAAAACTGACCGCAAATATGAAGCGTAAGGGTTCGGTTACAGTGGATGCGTATTCTGACGAACAACTGCTCTAGCGTACACTTCAGAACAAAGAAAACTGTAGTACGTTTCGGATACCTCAACGCAAGTATGAACCTACTCCTAGTTTTACTTTGAATGCCAATTGAACGCTTGCAGAATAGAACGGAGTTATAATTCCTAGTAACTATAGTAATAGGGCCCTTAATTGTTTTAAAGAAATATTCGTTGTATCCGTTTGTCTAATATATATAGTTCCATTGTCAAATTAAGTACAATTTTTACATAAATATCACTGACTCAACGACCATATTGGAGCAGGTATCCTGGAATGGAACCCTGTCATTTTCTATGCACTAACAAAATGGAAGTAAGTAGATTATATAGCTAGATTATATAGCTGCTGCGGTTACTGGTCTGCAGTGTTTTGTTGTTTCAAAATTAAATTTAATTTAGTGGCAATAAAATATCAAAAACAATCGACAGGTAATACATTTGTACAATATCACAAATTGAAATTACAGTTAACATTAACATTAACGTGTTGTTAATAAATTGACTATTCATTGGCTAAATTCAAGTGTCATGTAGCATGCGGGCCATCTATGGTTTAGAGCAGTACATTAATGGGTTTTTGTCTATGTTTACTGGTTATTGAGATTGGAAATATATATGCTAGTAGATACTCGAACCTCTAGAACTGCTTGATTATCGTTCGACTAAATGTCCAACTACAATGTGCATAGGCTGGCATATGCGTAGCTATCGACAGCTTTGTTGGCTGCATACTTACGTTCGCTTTGCATTGCCTATGTATAGTTATAACCCAAACAATGAAATAATAAAAAAACAAAGTGGATTGTCTTCTGTATATTTTTTTGTTTGAAAAAAATAAAAAAAAACAATATGTAAACAGAATCCATTGAAGCACATTACAAGAACTCTACGCGACCATGTGTCCAAAAATCGTTAGAAAACATTAGCTTTTGAATGTTTCTACTCCTTTTATGTGTTCCAGGCAAGTCTCTGCCTACTTGAACTACGACAAAATATACATTGACTGCGATGAATTTATTTGCATACCATTTGTTGTGTGTCTATTTGAAATGCTTTACTTTCTATTCCGTTCCTAAAATGTGTCCTATAATTTGACAATCGATCCGAAAGGTACGATTCTAACGGAACTTCTAGATATTCGGGAGTTCGGGACGACTTAATAAATAAAATAAAACATTTTTGGATACCAGAACATGTGGACATAAAAGGCAATATGGAGACGCTGATGCTGCGGCCAAAGCAGAGTCCCTGGAATTATTGCTAACAAACTGTCGTCAACTTTCGACCTAATATACGAATGCTACCCGATTAAAGATAAACTGCATGTACAGCATTATATCCACCCACATTTTTCAAGTCACAAAACTTTCAATTCCCTCGGTATCCAATTAAAAATTGTATATAAATTACTCCGTACCCTAAAATGAAATAAAATAATATAAAACACACGGTAGCTAGTGCTCTCGTAATAGTATTAACATAATAATTTATTTATTTTTAATAAAGCTTAATAATAATGATCCTAGTTAATAAATTAGTATAAGAAATTGGTCATAGGTACGTATATTCAAGAGTCTTATAAGATTTTGCAATTTCGTGTACTTATCACTAGAGGTTATTAAAGTTGGTGTGCATTACATATTATTTAATAAAAAAAAATTTTAAAATTATGGTCACATAATGCTAAAAACAATTGTCATTTAAAATTTGTTTTTGTGTGAACACCCCCTTAGACAAAATGTGCAACATCCAATGTAGCACTCGCCTTAATTTTATAACCAAAAGCAAAAGTATCACCCTGTTGTCGACTGTCTACCGGCATTTCTGTCAGTTGCACTCAAGCAGTTTTTAACGAAACCCGCCCAAGTGGTGTTTTCAATTCAATCCCGCGGAGCGGTTCTTTAATTTTCAATTTATTATCTATTTCTTAAATTCCAACATAATTGAGTGCAAGTGCAAGAGTTTGTTCCAACATCTAGAAGTGTTTTTTAGTGCAAATCGCCCAAACAAATTACACAATTCACCAAGTCTCCCCACCTCACTGCGACTGCAATACACTGAACTGTAGTAATCGCCAAACGACATTTTCGACACAAAAAAATTAAGAAAAAAAAAATACGAAAAACTTAACGAGAGAAATTGTTGAGTCGACGTAGGAGAAAATTTTTAACAGACCGGCCAGTCCGAAAATTGCAGAGTGGCAGTGAAGTCGCCAATTTATCTTGAGTTCGTTTCTATTATTTAAGAAAAAGAATTGTGTTGGCCCTTTTTGTGTGTTTTTTTATTTGTCCTGTCTTCCAATTGCATTCACATCACATATATATATTCAGCCGAATCTTAACTTCCAATTACAAATCGAATGGCGACGGTTAAGGAATCCATTATCCCGTCGTGAGTGTGCTTTGTGTGCGAAATCAAAAGAAATGAAAGGAAAAGAAAATTGAAAATTTTGCAAAATTTCTGCACGGGTAGAAATCGAGTGGTAAAAAAAGGAGCAAAAAACAAGATATTCTTTCACAGTGCTTAGTGTCTGTATGTGTGTGTGCAATTCACAAAAATTCTTGGAGGAATGTCACAAAAGCAAAAAAAATGCCGTCCGTCGTCGCGTTTTCTTCGCAAATTCAATTGTCAGAAAGAGTTTTTTTTTTTTTATTTAAATTTGGATAAATCCAAGTGGAGAACAAAGTCAAACCAGAAATAAATGAACATATTTGATTTATTCCAAAATGACGTCATGAAGTTTAATGTGAAGTTTTTAAATAAAAAGGTTTTTTTTTTACAAATTTTGAAAACAAAAAAAAAACCTTGTCTTCTTTTTATATTTTCTGGAGAAACACGAAGAAAAAGAAAAAAGGGAATCTGCTGAGTCTGAGAATTTGAATCCAAAATCTCTTTCTACACACATTTTTCTTTTCGTTTTCTGTGGTTTCGTTTCCATTTTCATTTCCACCAACACCTCCCGGATAACAAGAAAGAACGTCAAAAAGCTGATGATCGTTGACGTCGTCTTTTTTTTTCTTGTATATTTCTGTTTGCTTCCTCTCTCTGTCCTTTCTGTAGTTATTTTCAGTGTTGCCAGGTGAAGTTTTACGGAAACATTAATGAAATTGGTTAATTAGTGCGTGGAAAACACACAAAACGCCCACATAATTAGGGATTACAGAGTATGTTCACGGATTATTATCATTAAAGCACACTGGGAGAAAAATTCGGAGATTCTGGTTGGAAATCCAGAGGTGAGCGATGAATTGTTATGTTAAACTGGATATATTGGGCTTCCTATAAGAAGGAAGGATTTAAAAAAAAAAAAATGCTATGTGTCATCTGTGCAGCTGCGCTATTTATTATTAGTTTACAGGATTTGTATCCGTAAGTTTTTAAAACAAGAACAAGTCGCCATATCATTTCATAATTAATTTAATTTGTAGCCTCTGGTTCTTGATGGCACGGAATCATGTATTTACTGTGGATCTCGATTTTAATTTAGTCCTATGACTCCCAAATATTTCATTTTCTTTCATTGGTTTTCACAGTTTTTAACATGATCCTTTAGTTCGCTACTGCTAAAGAATACAGTATGCGACAGGGCTTTCACCATATAAATGAATAGCTAGGCTGACCTAAATGCAGTAAGCAATTTTATATATATTTATTGAGTGCCAGCGGACACATAACATAGAACACTATCATTTTGCGAAAAAACATTCATGAAAAGGCCGAAAATGCAATAACAAAATTCGGGAGTGCAAATGAACAACCATTAAGATTTATAGTATTTTTCAAAAATGGATGGTCGAAACACTTCTATACTGCTGGTTATTTCTCCGATAGACTTAAACATAGCCTCTTTTTAATCTACCCAATCTTCCTTCAAAATTTAATCACCTGCAACTACTAAAAATTCACCGAGTGCAATCTCTAAGTATGTACTAAAAGACTGGGATCGATTCAAGAAAGAAGAATAACTACTGATAACTGTGAGAATATATTAACGTAGGATTCATAAGGTTCCAAGATTGCACTGTGGCTGTAATACCATGTGGAGCAATGTACTTGAACGGCTAGTTAATAGTATAGTCCTACTGGACGATCAATTCGGGACGATTGGTTCAGAGTCATATACATACTGAATATGCAGCAAAGTACATACATATGAGTACACATGAGTTGTGCAATATGATAATTTTTCTACACAAATCCTTGGAATGCGACAGAGAGTGCGTATAACTGTAACATTTTTTAAATTACCTCGATTGAAAGAGTATACCTGCTTAAGAATACCAATTGATTAATTTATTTAACATATACTACAAAACCATAGTCGAATGTGTTACCATTTCACTGTATTCTGCGGCAAATTGATCAGATGGTGACCTGTATATCCTTTTTGACCTCGTGTTTTTTTGTGTATATTTTATTGGTGGAACCCCTTTAGATGTCGCACACAACGTACTACTACTAGTTTGATAGCCTTTCGGAAATTTCATTCAAATTTCCTAATTTCCACGGGTTGGTTTTACATTTCTTTATTTTCTCCGTGAACGGTGGTAACAAAGCGACACTTAAACGCCAAATGGAGCTTCCTTGCAATAACACAGGAAGCAGACAATTTGGGAATTGATTAACTTTGCGATATCTGAATTTAGAAACATTATTCCAAACAAGTTCCAACTACATATATATTACAATCCCCAAATATGTACCTATCTCTGCATAACACAAATGCCAATGAACGCCCTTTTTAAAAATTCACTTCACACTTCGTCCTGGCAACACCATCACCATTTGTCCAACACCGTTCCCTCTGATAATATGCCGTATCGTTGTTTATTCTCCCTTTTTTTAATTTCCATTAATTTGTTTTCAATTTTTAATTTTATTTCAATTATTATGAATGCTGCTCATTCTCTCTTTCTTTCTCTTGCATTTAACAGGATTTACTGTGATGTTAAAAAAACACGCACAACATTGTTACAGCGGCGACAGAGAAGCAAACCAGGCACTCGACCTCTAAGTGCTTTATTTTGTTATTTTCATTCAATTTTTGTTGCTTTTTATGATTCTTTCTTATTATTTAAAAAAAACCATTCTCGGGCGGCAAACAGTCTTTTTGTATACATTTCTCCATCAACCAACATTTTTTTTTTAAAGAAAGAAGTAAACAACACAAAAAGGGAAAAACCAAAACTTAAAATTTTTAGTGATGTCAAAAAATATTATTTAAAAATTTCTTTCTTTTCTTTTTTTCGCGTGATAATTATAGTTTAAAAGAAAAGAAATAGGTATTCTGTGCTCTGCGTAATTTACAATTACACATAATTTATTACTAAACACAAAAAAGTTTATATTGTGTTTGAAACAAAAAAAAAACGGTGTCTTTGGTGTGTAAAATCATCTCATCACAATTCAGGAGTAGAAATAAATAAAATAAAATCCAACAAAAAACAACAACGAATAAAAAACCAATAATAATGGCAGAAGAAATCAGTGATCGTAACGATCCCGAATTGAAGTATCTATCGGTTGAACGGAACCAATTCAATGATCCAGCAACACAGGCGGAATGGACACAAAAACGTTTGGTTTGGGTGCCACACGAAAACCAGGTTTGTTTTTTTCTATACAGACTATGACTAATATTTGTTAATGTTTTTTTTTTATATACATTTTTCGTTCTTCTTCTTTTCATTGTTTGTTAATAATTTGTTGTTCTCTTTGTTTTTTTGGGGGTTTTCTCTATCCAAATTCATAATTTGAATTTAGTTAGACGTTACGAATTAAAAAAGAATCGACGACGCGAAAATATATGTATTCGTATACTTAGATATTCTTTAAAGAAGATGTCGATGATGTTGGCGAGGCGATGATGGGGGCGTTATAGAGTAGAATAAAAACAAAGCAAGAATAATTTCTCTTTGGAACTAAAATGGAATGATTCTTGTTTCGTTGTTGTCTTTCCTACTACCCATACATTCTTCTATGACTACTTGTCGCCGTTTGTATTCGTATCGTAGTATTCTACTGAAGCGTACAAGTGGAAATGTTTTACAGCTCTTTTAGAACGATGCATAGGTGCGGGGTAGGGGAGAGAACATACATATACACACGTAAAACATACGACAACCACCACTGTTGACAATAAAACCCTGCTTTTGCCGCTGATAAAAAATAACAAATTCGAAACACCTTTTTGATGAATCATAAAACCGAACGATTGGTTGTAGGGTTGGTTACCAAGAAATCGACGATTGCGCGTCGCATCGCAACAGTTCAATTTTAAATACTTACATATCTTAATTGTTTCATAGTCGTTGGAAATGCTATTGCAATTGATTGGTTGGTTGAAAGACGAAATGTTTTTAATTGTCACAGGTAAAGAAATATCAAAGTCTACGAAAACTTTAAGTAAACAATTTTGATAAAAATATTAAAAAATTCGTGAGCGTGTCTTTCTTTCTCTCTCTCGATCACGACTTCCAGAGAAGTGATCAGTCATCGTTGAAAAAAAACCTATAACCGAAATCAGCAAATTCAAATTTAACAATTGCTAGCTACGTGCTTGGCAAGTGCTAACAACCTCTTTCTGATGACATCATCAAAGAGCGTTGTTGTGTAATTCAAGCCTTAAATATCGCCAATATGGTTCAGAAATTTACAGAGTCAGTGGCGGTCTAATATAGCGAATGCCTGTATAAATTAAAAAGAAAAGAAGGTGTATATAAGATAGAGGTATGATTGTAGCAGAAAATGCATTGACGATAAAGAAGATGCGTAATCTTCTGAAATGAAATGGAATTCTGTTCAGAAAGCGGGGAATATTGAACCAGTAGAATGCGAACGGATGTCAGAAGGCTTCTAAATTTCCAAGACCAATTCAGGGGAAGACTGGAGCCCTTACAAACCAAAACAAAAATACTTTAATGTGCTTAGTCGGAAATCGAAGAATGCGTCATATATAGAGGTTTTTATAGCAAAGACAAGCATCTGGACGTACAGAGAAAAATCCTTCAAAACGGCATTACAGAACCTTTTTACAAGCCTAGAGAGTTCGATAACAAAGAGTACGTGTTGGTCATTTTCATTGATATTGAGAGTGCTTTCGACAATGACACAAGGCATGTCCAGCTCCGCTAGACAACATAGTGAAAAAAAATTCCTTATCGCTTGGATCCGAGCAATGTTAAAGGTCAGGTTCAGGATAGTTGCAGATGCGAATTGCGTATGCCACCTGGCGACGTTCTGTCTCTACTGTTATGGTGCATGCAGATAGACTCCCTAGTCGCTGGGGCTAGAATCCAGACACTGCTGGTTTGCTGTTCTTTCTGTCCGATCAGGCCTAGCGAACACTTGCGCAATACGGCAGCCGGGATGGTGCACCTGAAATGGGCTCCCGTTGAATCCTCTTAAAACCGAGGTTGGTTTCTTAACGAGAAAAGTAAATGAAAGGCATCACATTGCAGCTATTGAGGGATTTCCTAGAACTCTGCTCTAGACGCTCAGATGAATCTTTTACCCGTTTATACAGTTATCATGCCGAAAAACCTTGATGACCTTTTCTTGTTCAAAAAAGTGGTTAGTTCTACAACTCGTACTGTAGTTTCGATCTAGATGCTCTCGTGGTAACACTATAGTAAGAAGAAGAATCTGTCTGAAAGTGCTATTAAGCTATTAAGTTTTAGCGCACCATTCATTTAACATTTCAATTAAAATCCGTATTCTTAATAAAATTTTCAAAGCCAATAGAAAACATAATTAATATTCACCAACAATGAACATGTTTTGTTTTTTTTTAATGTCTACTAAATATCTATCATCGCGGAGGAATTTAATGGGGAAACAAATTCCTGGCATTGATAACTCAATAACCCAGACATCATGTTGATGATGTGCCTCATCAGCAGAAGCTGAAGCAACTATCAGACACATCAACACTGCCGCCAACCACCTGCATCATGTGTTTCTGCCTCTTCTCCTCCTCTTCGAGCCGACTGCTTATTTTATTGTACTGCAGCACCCAGACTTTGAACGTCTGTTTACTCAGCGCCTATTGTTTCTAGTCACTCACTTTGTGTTATATTTGCGACAACTCGAGTGCTGTGCAAATATATATACATATGAATGGAGTATAGTCACCAGGATGGAATGTTATCTCCGGCTGGTATCTGGAACATATTCGTGCAAATTTACAATCTACTTTAATATACCTTAAAATGGAATTTGTGGCAGTAAATATGTATATTGCTTTAGCAAATTGTTTATGTATATAGACAGAAGTAAAAAGGAAGAGTTAAAAAACTATAAAATATAGATACAGTGTTAACATTTCATAGAAAAAATTCAGCTTACATCACAAGCTTGCCATTACAACCTTCACACAATTCCAAATTCGACATTTTTAGGTTAATTCCTCGAGTTGATTAAACTCATCCCAAAGAAAAACTTTGTTTTCCTACAACGTCCTTCCAATTGAAAAGGGATTTTCTACTCATAAAATATAAAAATAACTGCGTCTACCCCCGTTTTATAAATGTATAGTGTGCGGCAAATAGATGACTTGGCTGGCTGCCAGAATTCTTACTACTTATTAAGAAAATCACTGGTGCCCAAGTTACACAAAACGGTAGAAAGCTGCCTAAAGGCGGAAAGCTAGCTTCTCTTTTGTAACACAAAAGCCATAGCATATTCGAAGGTTGTCGTCGTCGTACAATATTGAAAAGTGGAAGAAGTTTTGATGGAATAGCCGAAAAGTCAATGAACCTGTGCACATAGCAGCAGCAGCATCCGTTGCAGCGTATCACCCACCCAAAACGTACAATAAAAACCAGAACCAAACCAAACCAAACCATCCACTCTGTGCATCTCATCCTCCTTCGACACTGGTTGTATGTCACATTTATTTCATACACACTGAATGTTTATCCAACTGCCATGTATGCTTATTGGGTGCTTGACAAGCTCCTTGCCTTGCAGCAGGCAACCAGTCATGCAGCACGGCAGTACACGTATTCTTTTCTTTTCACAGAAAAAAATTTGCAAATTAAACAACTTTGTTCTTTGTTTTTTTATCCGTGGTTCCGTTGTTGTTGCTGATTCCATTCTTTTATTGCCGGTAATCCACAAGTGCCAAGTCAAGCTGGTTGAATATGATAAGGAAATTAGTATGCCTATTGTTCTAATTTGTTGCCGTTTAGCCAACACAACACCCACCCTTGCATAGTGCTCCTTAAAATTTCAGATAACACTAAAACAAGTTAGCGGAAGACCGATTTTTTACTTATCGCATTTTCACAAAAAAAAAAAAAAAAACACTAAAAGAATAAAATGAAAAATACCATAATGAAGTTAAATTTGTTGACACAAATATAAGAGAAACCGGTATTGGGTGACGCAAAAATATGTAGCATTCGAAAAAGGGAACTCGTTTAATAATTTTACGTTATATTTGTTTTTTTTTTTATTTAAAAATGTTAATCACATTTACATGGGGTCTTTAAACTTTCAATTGTTTTCCAGAGACCGATGCACAAAAAAATTGATTCAACAAATGAACGGAATCTCAATCTGTGAGGATTAACAAGTTTGCTTCAGTGGTATTCCCTTTTCAATGGTGTTTTGTGTCTTTGTATGTTACTGCATCGATTCCATAATCCGTTTTCTTAATTTTGGGTTGGTCGTCGATGTCCATTGGTTGTGTTTTTGTATCTTCCAATGGACTTACATAAAGACATTGGGTGTGTTTAAAAATACATTATTATCTTTGTTTTTTTTTAAATATAAAATTCTAAGGAAGTGGAGCAGAATAATAATAATAAAAGTCAGTATACTGCTTAACGTATAACAAAAAAACCTAAAAAATAGCGTCTGGGAGCTAGGTGAGGCTTGCAAAAAAGGTAATGAGTTATCTATTACTGATTTATTGTGCATTTGTTTTATTCTTGGTTGATTTTGATGCCGCATAAAATGTTGAAAATAAACTTTTTTTTAAAGTCACACTTTAAATGACGCAACATCTGCCAATCAATTTTTTGGACAAATAACGTACGTTTATATTATATTAATTAAAAGTCAATTGCCAGATTGCGCAAAATTGGGATGGATAACATTGGGTCACTGTAGTCACTGTGTCAATGCAGCAATTTTTGCTAATTTTGGTCTCGTAAACAAAAAATATATAATATATACGCCGAAGTGGTCGCAGTTTTTGAGAGTTTTCGTTTTTATAAATATTTGCAACAGACTTAAACTTGCGAAGAGACTTTTCGTTAATAAAGTAACTAATTTTTCGAATTTGACAGAAAAAGCTATCCAGCGACTACCTTCGAACGTAAATTCGTAACCTTTGTTTTCTGTCAAAAATTCAAGTCTATCAAATTTTTTTTTTTAAGCTTGTCTTTGGAATTGATAAGGACAGCCAAAAAAAGAAAAACCAATGCCTGTGCTGACAGAAAATGTTTTCACAACTTTTTTGCTCAAACAAATTCCTATTTAAGCTTACAAAAAAAAAAAAAAATCCACAATGTTCAAAACCAAAGTTCAAATTAACTAAAAGCATTAGATAAAACCAATCTCCGAAGTAGGTCCCTTAAGTAAAAAGCCTAAACATCATTTTGCAATTAACTTGAGACTATCTCGCGTATCACCTATTGAACTTTGTACCTGCTTTCTCGCAATTTATGTCACCCTCTTCTCGCAAGTTTTAGCTTCCTCTCACCTGAACTGAACCGCGAATTTGTCTTACAACTAACATCAAAGCCAGCAATAAATGTATGCTTGTATGTATGTATATACCCCTTCGAACAACAACAAAATATAAAAATGGTAACGTTGATGTACATCGACATGTAACGATTTCAATACAGACAACCGCAATGTATCTTTTAACCAAAAAGGTAACTTAAATGAAAAATAAAGTTGGAGGCAGGCAAGAGTGAGAGGATAAATGAGCTCAAAAGTAGAGCATGTGGGCGCGTTCCACTTCCTCACTCACTCTATACGCTCAGTCAATCGCGTTCCATGTCTCTTTGTATTGGTATTTATAATTTAAATAAATAAAGAAAAAAAAACGTATAGTAAAACATAATACATTGTGGAACAGAGGGGGAAACAAAAACCCGGGACAACAGCACAGTCAACCAACTTCATAATGTGAACCTCGAGTATGCAAAGTATTTAAAAAAAAATTATATATGGTATGGTATCGGTTCAAAAAAGAATAACAAAATCTATGTAAACTATTGCATGCTCAAAAGATAGATATTTATAGTTAGAAATAGAAATAGAAGAATAATTCTGCGAACTGCAATTGGATTTTCTGCATTCTGTTGTTGTTTTGCAGCGTAGGGTTGAAGGACAGAAACGCTAGCATGCATCAGAACAAGATGTCAGTTAAAGGAATGTCATGCAAGCCAACATGAAAGTGAGAATGATTTTTTTTAAATGAAGGCAGACAATGTCGTAAAATTGCTTAGCTTTGGCGACCTTTTTGGCTTGAATAAAATACATTTGTTGGAAAACAAACATTAAAATGACAGACAACAAAACACTTTAAGTATAATCAAAAAGTTTATTGCTAATACCGTTATATTAAAATGCATTTTATCGGGAAATGTTGACTTAAGGTGCGATCAGACGGTCATCCAAACTTTGCATCCGGATGACATGCTGACGTCAAAAACCTTGTTTTTTTCAGACGGCATGACCACTTTAGGATAAATTCTACGTCACAGTGACGTCAGGATGTCATCCGGATGACAAGTTTGGATAACCGTCTGATCGCACCTTTAGTTTCTTTTTCAAACTGGAAACTCATTTGTGGTTGTGAATACTTTAAGATTCATATTTTAAAAGTGTGTCTACCTTAAGTAAATAAAATGGTTCCAAAAATCAAAAGGCATAAAGAAATATCGGTGTTGGTTAGATAGACGTCATGCGAGTGTAAAGGAAGGTTAAGGTTAACCAGCTTCCGACCCTAGGAAGTCTCTGACCAACTGCAGCCTTCCATTCCCACCGAAAGAAACAGTCAATAGAAGCATGGCAAAGACCGTCAAATTGTTTTGAATATATGTGTCAAATTTTTAATTTAACCTTCGAAATGATTCAAAAAATTCTTTGACTTTAAGTCGTCATTTTAAGATGTACTTACTACATGCCCCGGGGTTCTAGAATGCTATAGGCAAAAATGGCCAAGATAAACTCGTAGACAGACAAAGGTACTTGTCTCTTAACGACAGCGAGAGGCGAACCCAAACAAATCGATTAAGTGTTATGTTAGCATTATAAAGACATGTTTGTACGTACGTATTTAACACAGACAAATTCGGCATCAATTCACTAGGAAGGTTTGACTTTTGTCATGGCACAAAGACTATCAGATTGGGTCCATTATGTGTTATCTTTGACGAACCATTAAATCTAACCATCACTTTAAAGTAAAGTGTTTTTGCTTTAAAGTCTTTTTTCTTGCATTTTCCATTGTTTTTTTTTTATTCTCCAAATTAAAGTGAAGTTAGGCTGCGAGAGGCACAAACAGTTTAGAATTGGTGTATAAATCGATTTCTTTTCTGACTCTGACTTTCAAATTATCTTAACTGCATTGATTTATTTGAAGCAAACATATCGGACTCTGCAATGATTCAAAGAAGTTTCCCCAAAATTCAGTTGTAACATCGAAAACAAGTTTCAATTAAACAATTACAAAAAATAGTAAACGTAATTAAAAATATGGTTTTGAATAGTCGCGCCGCGCCACTCTATCGAGTGGCAGAGATACATAAGTAAAATATAAAACAAATCCGTACATGAGCAAATAAAAAATCATATTAGTAGACCAACCCAACATTCGAGTGCCCACAACGAAAGTTTTAGGAAAACATAAACAAAGTATGTACATATATATCTTTGATCTTGTCAATTCATTATCACCTCCTTCCTAGAGTTCGAAAGAGAAAACAGGGTAAAATTGGTAATGGTAATGGTATTGGTAAAATAATTTAAAATGATGTAACTTATTAGTTTTCAATTTTAGTGGCTCCGAAATTTAAAAAAAAAATGATAGCATTTTAAATATATGTACATGCAAATGCAACCAATTTCAACTCCAAATCAAAATCCTACAACACATAACCTTTTTGTATGAAATGAATAAAACTGACTTGTGCGACAACCACTATAAATTAAAGCACCTCCCAATAACTTATATTGATTGTTAAAAAAATCTGCCTTAAATGGGTGTGCGTCGTGTTGTGTGTGGCTGGATCAAATAAATTCATTTAAAAAGAGAAAAACTTCATGAATGCCGCACCCTTCCTGTCACATAAATTCAAGGTGAAAAGTACACCAAAACAAATTACATATGTACTTATCGTTCGCTGCTGATTTTTATTCGACTTGGACGCACTTAGAAAACTCTTTCCACTCGTTCTCGATTCTCGGACTTCTACTTGGAATAAATGAATAAAAGTGACAATAAATTTTCGCCAACAAAATGTAGCACCTATGATTTGTGATTCAGGTGTCCCATTTAATTTACCAAAAATTCATATGTGAATTCCCCTTGACCACTCGTTAACTTCTCATTTTTAAAGAGAACCTTTGTCTGAGAAGAAAAGACAAGTAAAAAAAAAAACAACAACAGCATTTCATTACAGAGCCTTGAACTTGCCTTGCACAGACCATGATGTTTGGCTGGTGGCACTGGCTACCAGATACCATATCTAATCCCATTTTCTCTCTAGTTTTTTTTACTGAACACAAACACAAAGATATACAAATATACCGGCTGACTTTGGCCGGCATATCCGCCTGTTCTCCCATATGCATGCATCCATGTACGTGTTAAAACAAAGAACTACATTCTTTTTGAATGCGCATGCAACGCTGCTGCTGATAAAAATAGTCGCGGGCCATTCTCTCAGCTCTTAGATGTTGAATGTTGTATCTTTGATGCACTTAACCAACGCAATGCAGAGCACGAAGGAATTATGCATAAATGGAGAAAGAGAAAGAGATAGCAAGAGTGTTAAATAAGAAAAAGACAACCCAGACGGTTAAGTTTAAAAGAACCATCACAGAGAAGCAGTAAAAATGATAAAAAAAAAGATTGTTATTAAAAAATCGACCGACGACGGCTTGAAAAAGAAGGAGGCAACAGCAATTGCGGTTCGTTAACTAGAAAGGAATGTGCACGCCGCTTATGCTGCGTGGTAATTGTCTTCAATTTGAATTTTCACTTTCGATGCACTTGACTACGTACTAACAACAATAACAACAACTAATAGTGCACCATTGAATGGATTTGATTTGAATTCAATGATTCTTGTTGCGTCTTCTCTGTGGCAGGGGGGAGTGAATCATCTGGAATTATGTTTTAGTCACCACCTGTCTTGTTTAGATGGTGACGAATTTTTCAAACATATATAAACATTTTCTAACGTTTTAATTTATTTGATTTTCTGTGAAATATGAAAGATAGCTTGAGAGTGTCATGACTTAAAAAAAAGAGAAAAAACTTTATAAGTAATCACTTATTCCACATCACTCTTTGTTCCAAAATAAAAAATGATCAAAAATTGGTTTTCCGAAAACAAAAGCAATCGCAAAAATTGTTTGTATTTTTTTGTTTTGTTTTTGTATAAATATTTATTAATCGGATGTGAATCAGCAATGAGAAATCAATTTAACTGTAAATTCTTGGTTTATCAATTACAAAGAAGTAAGTAAACGCTGTGCTGTTATTAATATCAAAAATTAGCACCTCATTTCCATAAATTAAGCACACACAATCTTCTCGTCAGTCGTTAACCTCTTTGAAAATGACTCAGCAGTTAGTTAGTTAGTTAGTTACAGACAACAGACAATCAAAGTGTATGTATGTAGTATATTGCTTGGTGGTGAGAAAAATGATAAGTGTAAATATAATCTCAGATAGATTTCAAAGCGATTTTAATTAAGTTAAACGTATCGGTTTTATGACTACAAAGTTGCGCAAAATTGTTGAAGTTTAACTGCGAACAACACTTTATGTTTTAAACAGATTACTATTGCAAATTGTTTTTCAATTTGAGGCATTGATTGAAAATTATTTAGTATAAGTGAGTCATTAAAGCGACAAAGACTTATTTGTTTGTTTTAAAGTGATGTAAAATAGGCCATTTGGTCCCTCATTGAATGTCCGTGAGCTCGATAGTCCGTGTGCTCGATATTTAAATGAGAAGAAGTTACGAAACGTATGTTAAAAGATATTTCAAGTAAGAAATCGGTGGTATGGTAATTGGGGCATGCAATAGAATGTTGGGACAGAACGTGCACATTTACAAGCTTTGCAGACTGAAGCGATATCATCTTCACCATTCTTCTATTTAGGAAGTTTGAACTCATTCGTTTTTGTCAAACATAGGTTGCAAGAATGTAAAACTTTGCCTTATAGTCTCATTAGCTGTTCTTTATAAACGCAATTAAACGAAATTTCGAAAATTTTTGTAACATTAGAAGTCTGCAATTTACATAATTTGCAAGACTATTAGCGTAAAAGGAACGAGGATCGTATAGCAATAATGATATTTAACTATATATTGCAATAACTTTCAAATAATAAAACATTATTTGTCGGGAAAATATATCTTAAATGTTTTGTTAAGTGAATTCGATTGACTTGCTACGCATGTGAGATATGAACGCTCCGCAAAGACAAAACCAATTTTATTTATTCCTTGTCTATGAGACTAACACTTATCTGCCTACATTTTTATCGCAGAGAAAAAAAATTCTCTTAACTCACGTTCGCTTTCATCCTCGCAGCTAATGTCAAGTTGTCCATAAACAAAATCATGACATATTTCCTATCACATAAATTCTAAATCTCCTCAGTCGAATTTCTTCGATTTACGATCTATTTGTCAAGATATTTAAATCAATTCATCACGGAACTATAAAATCAGCACACTAACTACGCCACCTATGAGTGGACTTAACAATGAATGAATATGCCACTCATATGTCAGTCAGCAAAAACTGTGTTCAGTGCATACAAATTAAATGGTTGATGCAAATTCTCCCTTTTATTGATTCGTATTAAATTCCAAAAGATATCCTTGCGTTTGTCACTTAAAGTCCAAAAAACGAATGTTATAGATCGCATAGACCACCCGCATATGGTTATTTTCTGTACCTACAATCATATAAATTTTGGGGATTTTTTATTATTAACAAAATATTAATCTTAAAATTGAACACAAAGTAATTACCTATATTTATTATTAAAGACCATTTGTTTATTTCTTATTTCAGGGCTTTGTTGCAGCGAGCATCAAACGCGAACAAGGCGATGAGGTTGAAGTTGATCTTGCCGAAACTGGCAAACGTGTGATGGTCCTTCGTGATGACATACAGAAAATGAATCCGCCTAAATTCGACAAAGTCGAAGATATGGCCGAATTGACTTGCCTGAATGAAGCTTCCGTCTTACATAACATCAAAGACAGATACTATTCTGGTCTCATATACGTAAGTACAAATAATAATGAGCAAAAAAAACATTTTCCTTTCACATTTTTTCAGGTTTTATTTTTTCCATCAGTTTTGTTTGTTTGCTTTTCTTCCATTCATTCGCCGTTCATCGATTTAATGAGAGTTTTTAGTTGAAATCATATTCGAATTTCGAATACTTATGATCGAAAGACAAACAAAAGTCAACGTCCATCGTTGTCGTCGTTGTCTTCATCGTAATCTGTCGCATTATTTCTTCCAATAAGTCTAAATATTTAACTGCTATTGCTATTCAATGAAGCGATGCTCAATTTACTACAGATATGAAACTTTTGCTTTTAGGAGTGTCTATTGGTATATCTATATGGCACGATGCGCGGTGTAGTTGCCCAAATAAACTAAAACTCGAGTGTCAACTGAACACATGACAAAAAACCTGACGTGCATAATAGATGAGCATAATGAACACTCGCTAGGAAAACGTAGCGAAAGCGCTACATTAACACTGGCGCCCGCCCACTATTTAATTATAAACGATAATCGGAAGTTACTCGGTGTGTAACTTTTCTACCAAAGAAGGGGAAACAAGTCAAGAAAGAAAGAAATGCTAGATATGGATGTCGAATTTTATGAGGAAATCGCTTACAAATTTTATGTTTAAAGGGGGAAGATAGGGAGGGATGCGTTGGAGATAAACTGCAAAAAGTATGTTGTCAATGGGTACAAATTTGTATTTAGCCGCATTTTAGTTGGAATTTTGTAATTTATGGCGAAGAAGGGGTCACTTCAAGAAGAGTTTTTTCTTGTCGCATAACATACTTCTGCGTATGGAAGAAAAAGTGGTTTTTCTTTGAAACCCTTTGGAGAATAGGCAGGATGGGAACTCATTTAGCTGCCATATTGTCGTTCGTCCTGTCAAGTGAAAGGGATAGAATCGATCAAACTTTTTGTTTTTCATTTGATTTCCCAGAATTTTTGTTAGTTTTACTCAGAAAACTGCATCGTCTTATTTTCCTGATAGTTGAAAGTTAGGGAAAGCTGTTCCCTTTCTGAAAATCCAAAAACTTATTGTTATGAAATATGTTTTGTCCAATCAGTATTCTCTTGGAGAACATCCGAACTAACCAATTGTCAAGTTATTTAGAGCAACATAGCTCGTTGTTCGCAGTTCAGCCTGGATTTTGGGAATGTGACTGTTGTAGAACTTAGACAAGCTTTTGAAAACGTTCGTTTATATCCAGCTTTACACCGCAGAATTCAAAATAGTCGCTCCAGGCTGAATATCTCATTGTATTCCATTAAGTTCGTATTTTTCTAGCTTTTGAATTGATAAAAAAATAAGTATTAGGCGTAAACGGACTATACAGCGTAGCTTCTTTAACTATTGTGTGCGATGATTAATTTTGGACATGAATTTATTTATGACATTTGTTACTCTAGGATGTTTGTCAGACGTTCGCAAGAGGTGTGGCACTCTCGCTTAGTGGTCCAACGCACTTAACCACTAAGCCATATCTTTAAAGTGATAGAGATATCGTATTTTCTGGGATACATGAAATCACACAGAGATAAAAACATTTCTGTTCCAAGTATTAAATAGATTTCATATTAATTGAATATTTTTGTCTGACAAGAATTATCTTTTACCACAACTTTGGTTGACCTGACCCAACAAATGTTATTATTAAAAATGTACTTATAGGAATGTTTTGTTATTTTATTATATTATGATTATATAATAAAAAAATATATTTGAGGGCCGTTTTGTAGAAGTGTAGCTTGTCCAACCATTGTGTGTGCGAAGATATATTTTTTCATTGACTAGAATGGAAGGGACCTACATTAAAAGTGCTATTCCCCATAGCTATTCCCGAAGGTTTACAATTTTACCTGCTAACTTTGTGGTAAACTTAACTGCTCTTAAGTACTTCAATTAACTTTTGCTCTACTTTGACAATAGGACACGCGTTGAATGGTACACAACTCTTTTTAATTAACCTTCATTTCTTCTCATATGTTCTTCTCACTTATCACATCCAAACTGAAATGCCATTAAAATTGAAACACCATTCAACTTTAAAAATTTAAACGCAATTGATTACGAGGTTATGAAAGAAATAAAAATGCATCACCACACTTAAGCTTCAACATTTTTTAATAGTTCTAAGCACTAAAATTTCATCCTCAATTAGGTACTCCGAACAAAATCAGCGATGAACTTGCGATGATCTCAATGTTTTGCCAGCTATCGCATGAACTGCCATTTTTTTTATTACTCGGAAATTTTCCTATCAGTGGTCATCACATGTTTTTGGCAAATAATTTATCAAATACTCATCCAAAGGCTTTTCAAAGAAATTACTAATATATCTATTTCTTTATTCCATTTTTTTTTGTGCGCTTAACGATCAATTTCAGCAACTAATTCGTCTATTATTAAACGAACAGAGCCGTTAATTAACGACGCACTGTGTTGTGTTTTGTGGTTTGGTTTTGTGTTTCTGTGCATTTATTTTATTCACTTGTTTCACAAGTGCCAACAATCTCATAAGACTGGTAGGCCAATTAAAAAGTAAAACACACGCACACACTAGACCCCCGCACCCAATAAAACCGAAGAATTTAAATTCGAATTTAATGTTTTTATTCAGCTTATTTATTTTTGCATTTCGTTTTATTTGTAAATAAAAAAAAAACAGTAACAAACATCTCGATTAATAATTATTATCTTTTGCCTACAACCCTCGGAAGTGTCGCCAAATTAAGCGCTGGCTGTCTGTTCGCGAACAGGGCAATAAATAATTCTATCAGTTCTGTTCTGATTCTGACATTTTATTAGCATAAAAACAGATTTTTTTTTTGTTTTAAAATGGAAGAATATTCTTTATTTGTCAACTTATTAATACCATTTTGGATTAATTTCAAATTAGCATCAAGATGCATCTCCATATGAATGCCAACAACCTATACAAATTGCGTCGAAAAGCGTGTGGCTGCCCGACATGACTAGTGACAACGATGTGCATCAGCCGCCGCGGTAATTGGGAAAATGTGATATACTCCGGGCGGTGGGAGACTTAATGTTGGGCGGTCCACCGCCACAGGCATTTCAGTTGTATGACCGAATTAAATGTGACGCCCAAGCCCTTAGTAATCGTCTGCGATAAGCGTGCTCTCAGCAACCGCAACAGAATGCTGCTGCTGTATGCTCTAATCGTCGACGACGACGACAACGGGAACGCTGATTGAAGGCTGTCTGCCGCTGCCGTTTTGAAGCCTCTAATACCCGACGACTGTCAGTGGATAAATTATTTAGCAGTTTAGAAAACAAACAAGAAACGAATACCGACTAGCATGCAAATGAACATCCAGCCTATGGCAATACATCATGACGGCATAGTGCACGATTTAATAAAATAAAAAGAAAGAACGAATTAAATTCGCATAATTATCGATCGATTACCAATGCAGAGCCGATGCGTGGGCAGTGGGTGGACTTGGTACTTTGGGGAGTTCGCTGTTGTACCACCTGTTGCATGCGAATTAGTTTGGATTTTTTTCCTTAACTTATTGAGGGGTCTATTATTTTCCACAGAGCCAAGCGGACAGGTGTGTGATTTAGTAAATGCTCAAAGTGGTTATTAAAATTTGCTTTGCTAAAAGTAGAAAAGATCACTTTAATGTGGCAAAGTTGGGTTACGGTTTGGTAAGGCAGACATGTAGCCCTCAACACTTCGTAAAGCATAAAACCAACTTCAAAAGCCGAAAACAGAAATCAACCATAAGAAAAACCCTACACAATTTTTATTTGAGTGGCAAAAATCTGAGTTTGGTGTCTAAAAAGGGCTAGATATTAGTGGATTTGTATCAGATTGATACAATCAAACTCCAGAATTCTCTCTCCCCTAGTAGTAGGGGGTGTCCCCAAACCTCTATCGAATTTAGTCGAGTCGATCCATTTGGACTAAGGGATGCAGCAAATACAGTCGTTGCTTAGGTTGCTTAGATCTTTATAAAAGTATTCTCCCAGAAATTGCTTCCCTTTAGTGGGGTACCGTCGCACAGAAAGTGCGTGGTGGTTTCAACTTTCTCGACGTTTCGGCGGTTAAAAGTCGTTAGACAGTATACCCATTATGTTAGCATGGATAACAAACAGCCATTTTTCCTTCTTATCGAAAGGTTTTTCTTACATCCAACTTAGACCACATTAGTTTTGATGATTTGCATGTGTCGTTGGCATTCCACTAATCGTTAGCGGCTTCGAGGGCTGTCACGAATTTGATCACTTGTACTTGTAAATGGTATGGGTGCATACATAACATACATTTTGTGTGGGGCCAATAAAAGTTATTTTTTCTGCTTCACCGTTGTAACGAAGAATGAGTGCAAAAATCGGCTGATCAAATAAATATATTCTTAGTGCTGTACGGCTAAATTTAATGGAGGATTTTAGCGCGTTATTTTTGCTTTTGGGCCCGTTTATTTGATAACTTTTAATGATTCATAGGGATACGGATATAAAACAAATCACTCAAGCTAATTTAATCTTTTAATAGTCATTATTTAGCTTAAGCATATGTACCTACATATTCCTGATGGCCAGTCTCCAAATTTTCCATGAATAATACAGAAATTAAAGAGAAGGTGTACGTGTGAACAACATGTAAAAAAAATTCTTTAATTTACCAGAATCAAGTGTTTAATTACATAGCTGGCACGCGCCTGTTACCTTTGATGTTTTAAAAAATGTTAAAATACGAAGAAAACCTAGAAAAATCATCTTTAAATTCAATATTTAGTAGGTCGTCGCCAAATCTCAAATAATACAACTAGAACACGCAATACTGTTTATGAAAATACATGGTGTCACAAAAAAAAAATGCGTCACGTGTTCTATTTACTTTCGTACCACGCTTATTGTGGTATACTAGGTACCATCTGTCAAAATACAGATGTGGCATTTAAATTACGACTACGATTGTGATCGCGATCTTTGTCATGTGCATCTATGTGTAAGCAAACAGTTTTTTAAATATACATATATTGCAAATCAAAGTTGACCAAGTTTGCCAACATAATCCAAAGAAAATGGAAACAAAGACAAAAAAATTGAAATAATCACAACATTAGGTGCAATTCTAATAAATAAGAGACATTTGTCAAAATTCTCTGGTACGTGCAATTAATTGAGCAACTCAAGTGACACCGTCGCCATCGTCTCAGACAAACGCCATCGTCATCATCATCAGCATACGAGTAGTTGTTGCACTATTGCAAGTCCCAGTCCGGCGTCGCATTTGACTACACTGCATTGAGTCACAGTCTAATAAACTCTTAGTACGCACTCATTACATATAATATACGACATATATGCAATGCGAATATGCCAGCTATGTTTAGATACAAATCATTTTGTAGCTTATAGATGTGCTTGATTTATGTTTCAATTCACCGCGAGCGTTTCCTTTTCGCAAAACGTTGCCTATTTTCACAATGTCTAAAAATATAATTTCAATTTCAATTCATTCGATGATGATAGTGTTCGTATCGTCGTCGTCGTATTCGCCATATTCGTTGTCGTAAGAATAAACAATAACAAAACAAACAGCAATAAATAGACCGATCAAGCAAGGAGGAAGAGGAAACACAATGTTTCGTTTTTTTTTCGAAGATTTGCGCGATGCGCGTCTCTAAAGTTAGATTCATGCGCCAAGTGCAAGTATTTTTAGACACTATGAGCAAGCGTGCACATTTTTAAGATTTAATCTGTAATTGTTGGATGTCATGTTGCTGTTGCACAGATAATTTCTTTAATTTTTGGCTAATTTGGCCAAAGATTTGTATTAAATGGAATTGCTAATTTTTTTTGTTATTTATCAATTATTGAAAGCGGTAAAGAGGATTCACGGGGTGAGGCGGTGGCAATGTATTTTACGATCATCTAACGTGACAAGAGATTTGGTTTTTTTTTTATTTTCGATTGCAAAAGAAACAGCAAAAATTCAAACAAGACTTTCACTTCAGTTTGAACGGGCTTTTATCTATTTTTTGAGACTGTCCTCCTTTGCAAAATAAAAATTAAAATTCAGGTGTTGATCAGCGATAAGTTGATACTTAAAGATTGGAATGTCTGACGGATTACTGTCTCAAAAGTGAGTGGGAGTAGAAAATAAAGCATGTAAAATGTGACTACACTTGCAAGTACGTACATATGTACATACGTATATGAATGGCTTTGTACCTACTTAGGGAATGTCTGGTAACATCATTAATTTGCGTGGCATTAGTGTCTTCGTGCCTAATGGTTTTGGGTTCGGTGAATACAATTTTTCGAAAAATGGTTGGTTCTACATCGAAGTAAGTGATGTCAGTATTAGAGTCCGACTGAAATGTAGTGCAACCTGAAATACTAAGGAACCTAAAATAAATCATCCATTAAATTAATTTGACCTGTATACAATTTATCAAATAAAATAACTAACAATCATAACAAAATAGCAACAAATAGCCTTAAATCCGTTTAATTGCCTGTGACTAAATAACTAAAAATGCAAACTTACATTATTCAGATGCAACTTTCCTTACAGAAACGAAAGAAACAAGAAATAATGACTTGCACGAAATCCCTCGTGCGAAAAATTCTCGGAAAAAACAAGAGTAGATTTTTAGAGTGTGGTTGCCTATTAATGAAGCAGTGAAGAGTAGTTGTAGAATTAAGCCTGCCAGAAGGCTTCTTAATTTAAGAAGGGCTGCTGATTTTGCGTAGCTCCATCGTCCCAGTTCATCAATTCAGCTCCATCCCCCAGTTCCAAATTCATTCCCCTATATGTTGTGGTTCACGGGGAAGAGCATAATATAATATTCACGACTGTGGATGTAGGACCTATGTAAATTAATTAAAACCGAAATAGCTATTACTGCCGTAAACATAAAAATAAACGTGACAAAACAGGTTTCATTGTATCTTTTTTTGCAGAGAATTAAATCGAAAATGTCTAACTTAGAAAATGGTATTCCCTACAAGATTTTTTTCAAAAAGTTTTAAATTTATAATGGATTTTCCATAAACCAGCGGTTTTTTACAACCATAGATGTCCTCCTTTCTAAGCTAACAACTTACTTCACGCACATCGGTGGGCCAATCGAGAAGGAATATTTGTTTTAATGTTTTCCTTCCCCGCAATAAACCCCGTTTTGACATACCACAAAACTGAAGACTTAAAGTTTGGCCATATATTTCGAACTTTCCATTCGAATAACAAATGTTCAATGCGATTTCTACAAACAACAAAAAAATAAAAATCAAATAACAAAATAGATCGTATTCGCCGGGCCAAGGCCATCCGTCACTGCCATTTAAGGCATTAAACCTAGACATAATACCTTGTACACACTTTCCGTTAAAACAATTACCATTTTCGTAAATATGTACATTTACAAAAAAAAAAGAGAAATTACTACAAAATTAACGCAAAGAGAATGATGATATCATCTTGAATTTCTACCTCAAAACTAAATATCTATTAGAAGTTTGCCGACGTGCCGCCACAGCAAACATGCGGTATATTACGAGAACGACGGCAAAACAGTGCTGCTTGTAATTTATAATCTGGTCGCCTTTCAGCTTATACAATGAGAAATATGTATTCCATATATGGCGGAAACATATTTCATTTAAATGTCGATTCGAATATAAAATCATGATTAAGAGACAAACTCAATTGTATGAGCAGCGTTTAACTTAGTTTGAGTGTGTAAACAGTGTTTGTTTGCGCGAAGGGGTTACCGCACTTTCCATCGCCATCGTCATCGTCATCATCTTAGTAAATTTTCAATTTCAAGGTGTGGTCTTGAAAACAAAACAACAAAAAAAGCCACCGCTGTCCACTTAATCCACACAATGTCCTCGAGGCATTCTGATTAATAACTCAAGCCAACTGCTCGCTGTGTGTGCATACAAATCGCATCTGACTTACGTCTCTAACAGAATTATAAACATTCCTTAAAGGATGTTGACATTGCCATGGCGACCGACACGGTACGGATAAGTCTTCATTGTTGTTGACCCAAAAAAAAAGAAACTGCTTTACCAGAGTAAAACAAATCCCAATATTATTCGTCATCATCCACCAAATACCACCACCATCACATTAGTAGCAATCAGAAGAAGAAACCATCATGCTTTCTGTCTTCGCGTTATTACAGCAGTAAATGCCTACCTTTGTGTTTAGGTGTTTACCTCGTGTGCTGTATTTATTCTCACCATTTACCGATTAAATGAAAGAAACAAGCCTAAAGCAGGTGACTCATCACGTTTTGGAGCAACAGCAAGTATTTTATTATTTTTTTATGCTGCGACTGCTGGAATTCAGAAATGGGGTCATCTACTTCCCCCAAACTCTCTGACGCTGCAATGGCAATGGCAAGCCCAAAAAAGCCCCTAGGTTGGCCATACACGTATCATGCATGCTCATGCATCCGGTATACTAGAGTTGATATATTGGTCATAGCATAGCTTCTTCCATTATATATCTATATTGGGGTACATGCATGATGTGCGCAGCCTTTTTATTTTATTTTGTTTTTGGTTTTCGCTTTTCATTGGAAAATTTATGTGAAATTAATTTTCAGCTCTAATTCGCTTTTGAATTGTTTTTAATTAATTTACTTTATCGGAATGTAAAGCTCAAATCTATTGCACAATCGACCAAGAAAAAAATGAAAAAAATAACCGATCCAGTAACGTATATTGTCGAGTCGTGCAAAATTAGCTTCCATTGTTACTTCCAAAGATCTCTTACTTAATATAGATAGATCGAAGTGTAGGCAATTTGTAGCGAGGAATTTCAATAGTGTAGGGGTACACAGCGATGCATACGGTGGTGTACTGGCAGTGGTAGTTTGCCAAATAATTTGGGTAAATCCTTATGTTGTCCTTCCATAAACAATTGCATTTTATGAGAAGAAGATAATGAGGGTTACCAAAGAAAACTATTTATTTTGGCATCTTTCATCTTTATGACACGAAGAAATTTCTAAAATCTTTCTTAAAAAATCGTGGTGGCGAGTTTGTAGGTGAAAAATCGGGATTAAAACCAGACAAAAGCACGTCAAATAGTCACATTGAGTGTAATGTTTGTATTTGTAACTTTCTGAAAATAAAAAAAGTCACATTTACAAAAGACCAGGAGATATTGCAGGAATAAATATATCTTACAGCGGAATTATCTCTCGAGATGATTTCATAAAAATAACAAATTTGCGATTTAATTTATTTCATGTAGTGTAATTGCATGCCATTCTTTGTATGTGCACCAAAAACAACCTTCGTTTGAATGACCACATTTTCTATGTCCAGAAAAAACCTACGAAATTTTAGACTGCCTTAAATATTTTGAGTTAATGGTTTTTCAAAAATGATCTACCAAAAGTCTTTCTCTCAGGGTTGTGTATTTTTAGTGAACTGATAGGCGATAGGTTGGGCGACCATTTCGAAGTAACGGCAGCTGAAGACCTGTAAATGTTGTTTAAAAATGCACACGTTTGAAGAGGAACCCTTAAGACAGGTCTTAGAAACATCATTCAAAATTTGTTCAAAATCTCAGAGGAAAAGATTTAGTAAGAAATATTGATTAAACTTTCTGACTTTTTATATAAAAAATGGCGATTGAATTCTCTTTAAAATTTGCTACCTGTGAATACCTGCGATCCACAGAGACTGTGTTGCAGCCTTTTAAAAATGTGGAATTTGCAAAATAGCCGGTCCACGCATAAAATTGCATTACTGCTCAGCGTGGAGAGCAAAAATGATGCTGTGTGTGTAGCAACTTCTCTCTAGCTAACACTTCTTTTTGTGGCTTTATCGTTGTTGACAGTTCAGAAAGTATATAATCTAGAATTCCATGTGTACAAGGAAACCATAATATTTTACAATGTTTCTTTTCTTTCGCGACGTATTAAACGGTTGGTCAGATCGATTTAAAAAAACAATTTGACAAGGCATCGATTTTTCGATTTGTTTTCGATAACTTCGTTTCCGAGACCAATAAAATACTGCTTTTGAGGCATACATATGTGTGATCCAGCAGTTTTTATGACCGCTAACAGCATCTAGCTGGATTAAAATCGATGTTTACCAATAATTCTCCAAATTCATTCAAATACATATTTCATCTTAATATCTCCTTGGGTGGTAATTGATTCCGGCTACTCTAAATCAATTATTAATTAACCTTGATAGGTGACCCTTCAAACAAAAAACAAACAACGCTAACCCCAGGCATGAAGATCAATAACAACATGGATTAGCTTTGGAACGTATCAAGAAAACAAATCACGATCCACCCTGTATGTATAATTTGTTTCTCATCTCGCGTACGCTCGCACACTCAAATAGTCAATTACAAAATCACATCTGCTAGATAATAAAGCGCTCTAATAATAATTACATAATTTAGTGTGCACCGACAATCTTTATCTGTCGGCTTTGACGGTGCCCGTCCGCCCGCCACAACAGTATAGTTTTTCTTCGTTAGTTTGTATTTTTTTTATATTTTGCTGCTGCTGTGTGATCAGTAAATGGCCAGGGTGTGCAATGATTCTATCTTTTAGGCAAGAAAAAGAGTGAACTTAAGTAGCTGTTATAGCGTTAACGTTTCGTTGATTCGTCTTAAGTGCGAACGCGCATTTTTCGCACTATGCCAAAGCGTTCTGTTCCGCCGTATATTTTGTTTATGTTTTGTTTTTAATTTAACTTTAATTGTAATATTTAGAATCGATTAGAGATGATAGTACCATGTAATGACAGAAGGGGTTGTTAGAACACAAACCTGACAAGTGAAATGGGTTTCCGCATTTCGCAATTAGTTTAAGAGTGTAACAAGTTATTATTTTCTCGTAAAGGAGTGTTTTTTTTTTGTATAAGTCACGCATAATGTCGTGCTATGTGGAGTTGGTGCAAATCCGTTAGGACTAAAACAAATGTCCACAGTTTTAATCTGAATATGTACCTACCTGCTTGTTCTACATACACAAATATTACTAAATGTCACGGAACTGTTTTTTTACTGTCACGCGTAAGGATGGTTAAAGAGGGATCTCGGCCATGATAAACATACGCCACCTCCGTGCAAAACTAATAAAAAGGCGATTTCGATTGAGCGAATTTATTCCGCGATTCAGATGTCACCAAACACCCACCTCGTATCTAGTATCATCTAACGTAGATTCCTTCATTTTGCTTTTTATGGTCTTGGCTCGACAGACCCCCCATTGGCGGATAGTGTACGGAGAAAGAGAGTAATAATACCTATAACTCTAATAATGACAATTAAAAAAAAAGGATATAGTGTTTATCTTTAAATCAAATCGGTCTTCGAACCATCAGTTAAGATAGGTAAACCTTTCATGACAGTCTCGAATGAATTCCAATCCTGTCAGATCCAAATTCAGGTCTTAAGATTTGGAAGGATTTGTCCAAGTCATACTTGAGTTTCTCGTAATCTGTAAGTGGTATAACTCCCTTCTGAATAATGATATCGTGTTCTGTGAACCTAAATAGCATAATGTTGTTTATATGAAAGCACTCGCGGTAGTAGCTTGTCTGTGATTATGTATCACCCGTACGAACCAAGGATTTTTATATCTATATATTTTTGTTTTATAAATATGTATATAAATAAATTATATATGTATAGACTATATAGAGAAGGTCCATAGTGTGGTTTGCTTCATTAACGATAGGTGGCGCTGTTTTAAAATAACGACATGTCAAAACACGTCCAATTATCATTGTCTAAACTAAAACCTTTGACTTACATAATTTTTATGGCATTTTTCCTCACTTTGGCCAAAACTTCCGGCGATAGGTCCTCACATTCTTGACGGATATTGTCTTTAAGAGCTGCAAGAGTCTGAGGCTTGTTGACATAAACCCGCGACTTCATAAAGCCCCACAAAAAGAAGTCTGGAGCGGTCAAATCAGGCGATCTTGCTGGCCAGTGCAAATCGCCAAAACGGGAGATAAGGCGCCCGGGAAATGCATCCTTCAGCATATCGGTTCTGGCACGTGCAGTGTGTGCCGTTGCACCGTCCTGTTGGAACCACATGTTTTCCAATCCCAATTCATCAAGTTGCGGCAAAAAGAACTCGTTGATCATTGCTCTGTAGCGCTCACCATTCACAGTTTCACATTTGGCTCGCGACGTCTTCGAAGAAAAAAGGTCCGATGACTCCTCCAGCGAAAACAGCACACCATACAGTGACTTTGAGCGGGTGTAATGACGCGATTGGCGGTCAGCAGCTAACAGCTGATGCACCGTCTGGACTTTGTACGGAAACATCTTCAAATCTTGTACCAAAATTCGCTGTAAAGACCGTCGACTGATACCCATTTGCGTGGCACGTCGTCTGGTCGATGTCGACGGCGCTTCCATGACATTTTCGGCTACAGCAGCAATATTCTCTGCAGAACGGCTACTCCGGGGTCTGCCACGCCTGGCAGCATCTCGTGTTGTGCCAGTCTCTTCGAGGCGAGCGGCTAAACGTCGCAGTGTTTCACCAGTAGGCGTTGGACGGCTAGGAAATCTGCGACGAAATTCACGTTGTGCCAAAGTCACCGACCGATTATTGCTCAAATAAATAGTCACCAATATTCCGCGTTCTGGAGCAGTGTAGCGTAACATTGTTTATTAACGTGTATTTCGCATGTGTTTACTACACAAATGTCAAAACAGAACTGACATTAGGGGCCAATAGCAAAATTTATAGCATTTTCTGATAGGAGGATTACTTTTGCGCCACCTTGTATTATCTTCACTCACCCGAAGTAAAATATTGATCAATGTTGTACCCCGTATAGAATTCATGTCACGAAAATACATTATATAATCTTGATCGGATGCAAGATGTTCAGTGTGCGACTATCACATTTCGATTTCGTGCCGATATAGGGTTAATACAACGTATCCGGCGCAAGAAGTAATTGGGAGAAACTGTCACGGTTGCCAATATTGATAAAATTAAAAGTTACGTTATATAACATTAACCTCTACACATTCGCTACCCACGAATGATCTTCTTAATACGCGATGCGTTCCGAGTTAATTTTAATTTAAATATAAAATATGTAAATTCACGTGGGTGTCAACGTTAAGATCAGGTCAAGCTTTTTATCTACTCAATTGAGAAAAGAAGGTTACTGATTGCCAACTTTCTCCGTTGATTCGACTGAGAGTAGGATTAAATCAGCAACCGACGTTTTTTCGTCGGCCATAATAAAAATTGGCATGATGCTGCATTCTAAAAAGTTAACGCGAACCTGTCTTACATAGAATTCTACCGCCATCCCTTGAATTCATCATCGATGGACTCCTTCAATACATGCAATTTTTCGAGCACAATCTCCCTTGAATTTGCCTACTCATCATCATCAGCGCTGAGCTTGTGGTGCATGCGCATATATTTGTCGTATATTTTTTTCTCAGGAAAACACTATTAACACCGTATGGCGGTTTAATACATTTTCGCATCTAATTACTTACTTCGGGGCGCTTATTTGTAATCGCGTACATCTCATGCATGCCACACACTCGACTTAACCGATTGTATGCACTTTATGACTATGAGTCATGATGGCATGCACATGAACAACGTGTCAGCTGCTACTACTTCAGCTCTCATACCACGCTGAATAGCTTCATTGTGCGATATAGTGCTGTCTACTAGATGTTTGTTGGTGCGCGACGTCCGTTGTTGGCGTCTTTTCAGGATAAATTTATGTACAATATGACCCCCATTGATTTCTTTGGTCTTCGGTTTTGCTTGCTAGACATACTCCTGCTTATCCGCGCTTCATAAGCTCTTGCAGATTCTGATATTTATTTTATATATTTTTTTGTCAGATAATTTATCCAACACTTTTTGAAGTGTAAATATTATGTCCAAGGGAAGAACAAGAGACATTCAACGCCCCGCGCCCCGTTTTTTTAACATTGAATTGACGCCTTTGTGTTGTTGCACAGCAGCAAAATATACATGAAAAAATATTTTATAATGTTTTGTTTTTTTTTCTCTCTCTTTTCAGACATATTCCGGCCTTTTCTGTGTAGTTGTGAATCCGTATAAAAAGCTTCCAATTTATACGGAAAAAATTATGGAACGATATAAGGGTATAAAGCGACACGAAGTGCCTCCACATGTATTTGCAATAACAGATACTGCCTACAGATCTATGCTCCAAGGTGAGTTTAAAAGTTCATTCATTTTATGATTCCATTCCATTTGGTTTGAACGTTTTGATGAATGCTTTACCCACGCTCAGTATGTGAAAGGAGTTAATATCTATCTACCTATAAGTAGATAGCAAATATTGAGGTTTAGATAAGAAACAACTGCGAGCACCACTGATAAGGGAACGTCACGAGTTGCTCGTTAGGCGCAGCACAGTCACTTTCATAGCTTGTTAGAATACGAGTAGGTATTGCTGTTCGATGAGAGGGTGGCTTGAGTTTGGGTAGATTCAAAGTATAGTGACATAATACAGTATTCCACGAAAGTTTAATGATATTTTGCTCAGCTTAGCTTATCAACTTTTACTCGTATCTTGACAGGAAACAAAACAGACCGAAAATAACAATTTGTTCGCAACACAAAAGTATAATATGTTAAGAACAACTGCTATTCCATTGAATTCCATTTGAAGCAGTGAGCATAACGAAAGGAATGTTAGATAAATACTTTCCCCAAAATCTGGTAAATTACGCGCCGTCTTAGATATTTGTGTGCGTAGATAAAAGTTGTTAGTTCATCTTATCTAATAAATAACAAAATGTAAATATCTTAGTCTGAATAGTTATTGATAAATAGGGAATCTTGACATGTTACAATCAATCAGTCAGCTTTTGCAGACATTTTGGAATTCTGTTAAAGTTAACGATTAAAAGTATTTCTTTTGATTATTCTACAATCCTCATTTATTTACAGAGTCATCCAATAAAAGTTTTCATCTTTTACCAATAGAAAAAGGCAATATTATTTTGGAAATTAGTGATATTTTAATTTAGTACTCTACTTCGTCTTTCTTTCATCGTGCCTACAAATGCTGATTGTTTTGATGAAATTTGTTGTAACTCGTTTTCGCATAACTGCGACTGTAGTCCTACTGCGTTGTCCGGAGTTTGGGTCTTCCTTGTCGTCTCGAACATATAGGCAAGAATTCGAAGATCCTCTTTGCTAGAGCTCTACAGATCTTGTCAACGCAAATGGGGTCAAATAAAGGGTCCGTCATATAACTTTTTTTTTTTCAACTAGTGCTTATTTTGCGAATGGTAACACTTAGCTCATGTCTGATTTGACAGATAATTAGTTTTATCCTTCCGCTGAACGAATATGGTTGTGTATACGCTTGAACAACGTTGTGAAACGCTACCCTGCGATCGACTTAGAGAAGATGCCGATTTTGCCAAAAAAAATCATCTTTTCAGATGAAGCTCATTTTGATCTTGGCGGGTATGTAAAAAAGCAAAATTGTCGTATTTGGGGCACAGAAAACCCGCACGCATACATTGAAAAGCCGATATACCCAAAACGAGTCACTGTTTGGTGCGGATTTTGGTCCAGAGGCATAATTGGGCCATTTTTTTTCGAAAATGAACGAGGAGTGGCCGTTACAGTCAATGGCGATCGTTATCAGGTCATGTTGAACGAATTTTTGTTCACAAAAATTGAAGAGGAGGGAACATTTGGTTTCAACAGGACGGTGCTACGTGCCACACAGCCGAAGCTACTCTCGATGTTTTGCGCCCTGTTTTTGAAGATCGCATTATCAGCCGCAGAGCTGATGTCGTTTGGCTACCGCGGAGCTGCGATTTGACACCGTTGGATTATTATTTGTGGGGTTCCGTAAAAGATAAGTGTTACGCCGACATGCCAGTGACAATTGACGCTTAAAGGGACAATATACTGCTGCACACAATCGATAATGTGCATAAAAATTGGACCGATCGTGTAGGCTACTGCATGGCCAGCCGAGGCAGCCATTTGAATGAAATTTTTTTCCATTATTAACCGGAAGGATTGTACTTTCAAATAAAAAAATAAATTTGAGAAAATATTCAGTAGTTTTTTTTTATAGAATTTTCAAAAAAAATGTTATTTGGCGGACCCTATATCTTACGAAGAATTTTGACAATTTTGGCTCGTCACGGTCGAGCATTAGATTCCGTTTTGTGTGATGCTGGTCTATTCGTTGCTCATTTAAATCGAAAAACATGTTCTACCATAAGAAATAGACCCTACTCTAGACAAGCGATATGGTCAGGTGAATTCTATGAAATGCGTCACAAGTTCCACTTAGATCTTTATCTTCTATACAAAGAGTCCATGCTTCAGATCCATAAAGTAGGACCGGAATTATCCACTTCTTATGTAGAGTCTCCTTAGTTGAGGGTCTTGCCGTTACTTCGCATCTCAAAGAAACTAAAATTGGCACGCGTTATTTTGCGTTTGGTTTTTGAAGGGATATCGTTTTTAGATGTGATAGCAGAGCAGACGATCTGGCCAATTGAAAAGACTTTTAAAAATCGTATCTCGTGTGTTGGCTCGTGAGTTTTACACATTTCTTTCAAGAATGATAAGTCACATGACAGAGCGTTAAAAAATCCTTTTTTGTCTTGAACGTTGTCGACATTTATCCAGCAACTTAGTGTAAATGTTTTTGGCAAAATATTGTTTTTGTGAAAATATCAACGGCTATTAACCTATTAAACATTATAAGAAAGGAAATTTCTGAAACTAATGACGAATTAGAAGATGAAGTTTCTACATAGGAACTGAAGTTTTTTTTAATTAGTATTCCTTAAGTTTCGAGTTCTTAAACGGCTTTCACGTCCAACCATTCTTACTACAAAAGGTTTGAGAAAAAATGAATTTTCTAAAGCAGTGAACAATTATTTTAGTTTTACTCAGAGAATTGTGGTGTACATACAATTTTTCCAGCTTGTAAAACAATAACAAATAATAGTTAAATTGAAACCCAAATCTGGCCAAGTTGTTAGAGTGATCAATAATTAGCCCCGTTGGACATATAAGTTTTTTACACCATGTTAACCATCACTCCAATAAAGTCGAGGAAATTTTTAAGTAATGACTCCACATTTTGCATTTCTATGAATAATTATTTTAGCTGACTCAATGAATGCAATCCCAACACCATTTAGAAAGGTATTTAAAGAGCTTTTCTATGTTTTTCTTTTTACCTAACCTGTAGATACAGTACTACGTACTTTATAAAAGTGAATCAACTCGATTTGCAGAAATTTACAAACATACATAAAAAAAAATCAAGGAAACCGCACTCTTCCTCCGGTGTGTTACCAAGAAATCAATTTGCTTACACGCTCCATAAAATGTTTTCCATAACTTTATGACTCATCTGTACTACTTATAAATTCGATATTAAAAAAACAAAAAACTTCTTGCGCTGATAAAAAAACTGAAGAATGTCCATACATACATGTATATACGGAAAGCGAAAATTTAAATTTTAATGTCAATGAATGTGGCAAGCGCGTCCATGATTCACGGATTAATCATTTTACACGCTGAGATTTTTTTTAATTAAATCAAGAGAATTAAGCAAAAAGACATCCATAAGGCGATAAGGCATTTCTGATAGACTTTTGACGCCTGCAAATATTTATGTACTATATTGAACATAATGTTTCATTAATGTTCAATGAGAAGAGAACATATAGAACAAATATCTCATATGGTTACGCAATCTTATCTCGAACAAATCTCACAGCAGCGCAGCAGCAGCAACTATTACAACCAAGTCCATCTATGGTAATGCTTTTCAATAAGGTCAGCAACATCAACTGGCTTTTTTGTCTTTATACGTTACGATCTCGGACTTGTTTCTAGTTTGTTGTTCTCTCTCTATTAGGGTTACACACATTGGCGTCTTCAGTCTTTCGTTATAGGCATGTGTATCGTTTTTTTTTCTCTTCTAAATGGAATGCTTGAATCGATAGCCGTTAAATTGTGAAGTTGTAAGCATTTTTTCAAACCTTAGACAAAGTTTACAATTAGAAAAAAATAATTGCTTTTCATCCTACAGATATTGAGGGAATAAATTTGGTTACTAATGGTGACGCGGTCTTTTGTTTATTAAAATAATATTGACAAACCTCAGGCGACAACCAGTTTTATGCATCATGCTTCGCCTAAAAATTAAGAGAATGACTAACTCCTCACCGGCAATAAAGTGTTATCAGCTTTAGTTGAGAAGGTGTGGACACTAAAATTTAAGTGTGAATTTGAGATAAAAATAAATCAAAGAAATAAGTTAAAGTCGTCTGATAGATTTCACACTGCGCAAGAGGTTAATAAATATGTATTAAATACATACGTGACAATTCCTCAAAAACGAAAAAAAAGTGAATCAAATATTTGAACATAAAATGAGAAAGATGTGACTCAGTTTTTGCATAAAAGCGTTAAAACTTATTTCAAACTTGCCAATGAGTCATCGCTGGGTTTGGGAATCGAAAGCAAAGAAATCAGTGTCGTTACCTTTCATTGGAAAGTGTGTCTATACGATTATGTATATCACCGACGTAGTCATGACAAATGATTTCATTCACTATAACTCGTGAAATGATTGATGATTTAACAACCTATGCAAAGGACGACGATGACAATGTAATTCGTAATAGACATGGCATATATGTTTTTTAACTTGTTTGCAGCATAGGAAATATGAGGCTTTTAATAGGAGTTGAAGCTTGAGGCTTAGGCGTGTTTTTAACTCGTCGTAATTTTTATTTACTCTGTAATTGTGCATTTAGTGTCTGAAGCAGAGCTTCTGTCAACCGCATGTTGAGAAATTAATGTTTGCCAGTACCTTATGCAGGCAAAAAAATGTTTCTTCAGAAAAAAAAGTAGCTCCCAATAATGATTTAATTAATAACTGTAGTATTCTGTATCCCAAACCATACCGCCCTGTGTGTTCAAATGAGCTGTTATTTTAAGCCCTCAAAAGCTAGCCATCCAATTGATTTGAAACGTAAACAATATAATATATTCATATAGAAATGAGAAGTGCACGTAAAACCAAACCCGTCAGGCCAACCCGAACTTCTGGTTTCGATGGCAGAGGACGCTAGGTTAGGTTTGAATTCCAGTGAAAGAAAAATTAAAATATCAAAGCTCTTAATTCACATGCGGTAGCAATAACAAATCGTTCTTGTTGCATTTTTACACACTAAATATAAAAATTGACGTAAGCTCTCAGCTTGGCCTGTCACATAAATACTCCAGCCCGGGGATAGCTTATTGTTGTGTTTGCCGGATGAGCGGATGCGCCTACATAATGAAGTTCTACTCGAATCGAGTCGATCTATGAATCCCCATTTAGACCTCCACAGGCAATTCTTACATTCTTTGAATAATTTTTTCAACAATTCGTTCTTTTCACATTGTCATTCTGAATTAATTCCCAATATTGATATCAAGACATAAATGCAACATCTGGGCAAATACTCAGTTATGTAGTTGCAATTCCAATTATAATTAAAGCCATCTGTGTTTAAGTTACATAATGAGGCCAATGGGTCGTTGTCGTTGCAATACCAGAACTGGAGTTATTTTTGTTTACAAAGAATTCAATTCAAGTAAATATGTATCTATAACAAACCAGTTTAGTAAAGTGTTAATTTCCCTTTTGGAATTTTGCACTACAATCAAAAAATAAAACAAACAAGACATTTATATTTTGGTTATAATTAATTTGCGCAATAAATTATGTTTGGGAGCATAAATGCGTAATTAAATATAGATTTTCCTTCATAATGCAGTCAATTTGATGTAGTATTTTTTTTAAACAAACCACAAGTACGAATACATGTCTCCGATTACTTACCGCAAGTCTTCGGCTCTGACTTGCTTTTACTTTTATCTTCGAAGATTCGGCCTCTGTATAAGCACCTAGTTATTATTTTAATCAAATCACAAAGTTACTTATATTCAGATACTATACCAAGACGGTATATTGTGCTAAAGTCATCGTTGCTAATATCGTCTCCATAAATGTCGTGCCATCGATTGGTCACGTTCAACTTTTTACCATATACGATGATTTTTCACTGTCGAACCGCGTCGCTTCGTTGTCTTATCAATTAAATATCTATAAATGTGTATTCTTTAGCCAAATATGCGCAAGATTGATTATGCAAATTTTGTGAGCTTTTAAATAATGATTCATTAGGTATTGTCTGACCCCCTTTTTTGGTGGATGGTGAATGCAATTAACTGAATTTAATTTTGGCAAAAATTTGCTCTAATAACAGATTAGGTACATTATTTATATTGATCTTAGTTTAATTGGATTTAAATAACAGTTTTTTGTTTTGTTTGTTTTCATTTACAGATCGTGAAGATCAATCCATCCTGTGTACGGGAGAATCCGGTGCTGGTAAAACCGAGAATACAAAAAAAGTCATTCAGTATTTAGCCTATGTGGCAGCATCAAAACCTAAAGGCTCAGGCGCGGTAAGTTTATATTTGCTTTCTATTCCCCTTCCAAGGGTATGGTATATTGATTTTTGTAACATAGTTTGCTGTAACATTTGAAAATTTGCCGCAAGCCCTTCAAGATCAAGGCTGAATTTTTCCTCTTCACTAAGCCTAAAATACCACTTTAAGGCTGAAAACATAGTGGAGCTGTGAAGATAGCAGAGATGCGAACGCTGCGAAGAGCGGTGGTAAGTGATACATGCTTTCTTATGACAGCTGCTTTACGCCTTAGTATGTGAGTTGCCATGCATAAGCATGCGTTTCTTTTGAAAGCTAACCTCGACTCTAGCCGCTATCCTCACAGCTACAGTATGTGGCCAGCTTAAGTCTCTCAAACAAGACCGAAGAAGAATCGCGGTAATGTCAATCTAGCAATGTCCGTTTGTCAATGGCTTGGGTACCTTTAATTTTGAGGCAAAGGGCTGAAACTTGGAACATAAACTCCCTAGTCGAGAAAAATATTTTTTTAAACTGCGGTTGATGCAATTAGGCATTATGGTTTGTACAAACTATGTAGACACGTTATAACCAACTAAACGAATACATGGCATGGTAATTCATGTGAATTATGAGTATCCACTTTAGAAAATTCAGTTAGGCCCTACAGTAAAGCTTGAAGAAAAACGGTTCCATAAAAAAAAATCTAAACATCGCGTCCTAAAGAAACATTCATATTTCATCAACAATAAACTATACCCCTTTTAAGGTAATCATTTACGTCATTTACTGTCAATACTGCATTTTGCTTAGTTCTTTGCTCCAATTAAACGTCCACAATACTGCCAAGCCAACTGAGCCCATATCTAGTTCACCCAACGTGCTCCACATCGATCAATTCATGCACTCTGTTCAATAATTCGCTTTTGTAACCCTCAGAAGGCCCAACATAACATACTCTACTCGTATTGCCATGCGTAATTGTGTGCATTTATGTGCCACAAAATCATTACATTGGCTTCAGAATGATTTTGAAATATGATGTGGCAAGACACTACTCCTAGCAGTGCAGGCACAATGAAATATGTATTTTGTAACAAATTAGTTTTATAGGCCTTTTCCATTTATGTCTCAAATATGATCTCTAAAAAGCATGTTGTGCGTTGTACTTGTCGCGTGAGAACTTGTATGTTTTAGGCATTGCCACCCAATCTGGAAGGCGGAGGTTTGGATAGAAATGCATATCCAATAGATAGATTCTCATATTGTGTTGTAATAACATTAGTACCTTGAATGGAGTAGAATTGTTTGTTGTTGCATTAATTCCTTAAATGGTACGTGGGCATAAGTCACTTATCGCTGTTGTTGTAATATTTACATCTATCTTGAATCATTAAAATGTATATTTATATCTATTAGATATATATTTTTTTATCTTTAAATAAGTTTGCCTTTTTAATTGCTAGAGATTTTTATCTTTCGCAATGACAATTTGTAACGCATAAATTTGTATTCTTCGGTTGAATGATTTATTGATATAAATTTGTGATCGGTACACACACATAGCATCTAAAGTGAACTTGATGTGGCCATAAATTGAATGTGCACAAGTGAAGAAATTTCAGATTCGTAATTGTTCTATTGGCTTTAAGTGTATTGTCTCACAGGTTTGACTTGTTATCAACTACCTTTGTACACACATAGGAATTAAAGGCGTCTTGTTCACCTACACGCACGATATCGAAGTTTTTTTATTACTTATTTTGTTTAATTGTTGATTTTACAAATGAAAATATGATGAAATGACACTGATTGTGTATTGATAAATTCAAATATTAATATCTTTAAGTAGTATGCTTATTAATATCGATTAGATCTGTGCGATTCCTTTTTAGTCTGTCATTTGACATAAACATTTGTTATGTTAATGGGGTGATTTTTTTGATAAATAATGAAGCACAACATCGGTTCCCTCTAATGAGAGTAGACTTGTAACTTTCATTTCTTCCCGTTATAATTTGAAAACATCCGAAAACAACGTAAATCGGTATCGACTCTTTCTGTCTTTCTTCTTTCGTACTTTCGTAAAGATTCGACCTTTGGGTACAAGTTCATCGCTCGTCTCTAAATGTAATCTCAAGCACTGATTTGTAGAATCCCTACCCCGCACGATTCAAAGCTCTTGTCGTCACTTTGCATTCAATCGCTGTCTTATATACGTGTTTTGGCTATTTAAATGTTTTGGAAATATCGATTAGATCAGCTCTCCAGTAAAGGACAATGAAATCAAAAAAATTATGAGCTCTCTCTTCCCTTTCCTTTCTGCTTCCTGCGCTCAGGATTCGGCGCAATAATGCAGATCTAACTATAAAAATATATTTTGTCAGTCGAGGAGTAGACTTCACTTCCCAATGCTTTCGTAATGTCCTTAGAAACCTGTAAAGATAAGAAAGTATGACTGAGTCGGCCCGCTTGTTGCCCGATATGTTCTTGCGCTCAGGAACCCAGCAATGATTAGCCATAAACATTTACTTCTTTGCGACAGAAGCGAACAAGCTGGGATTTTATTTTAATAGCAGATTAAATCTTTTGCAGCTAAGTGATCAATAAATGTGGATACGTCTTTATTTGGCCATCATTGACACCATGATTGCTTGGACTTCAGCTTCGAATTCACTACAGTGAACAGGGAGCATCATAAAGCTGGGATTGTTTAGTTCCTTCAAAAACATTCCAGCACATGTTCCAAAGACCACTTTATATACACTAGAATACAACAGCCTTTTTTGCTTAAATAGCACAATTTGACTAATAGTCTGATCTGATAGTTACGCTCAAACTTCGTACATGATACATTACTTCTTTATTTTGAAGCAAATAGCAAACCTTTAAACCCTTCTTATATGTACTTTAATTTAATTTGTAAACATTTTTATCACTTAGACGTGCCTCTTATATAACCAGCCATCAGTTACATTTCACGTTTATTTCCAAATCTCATACATCATTTTGTTTAAAACTCGTAAACCGTTAGCCAAGCCTCGAATACATAGCCAATTTTGTGGTTTTATCTACTATTGACATGTAAAGCCCTCTTTTAGTAACTTTTATCTTATCGGCGAGGAAATTGTAAATTATAATAATAATTCATTGATACCGGTAAGTTTTTTTTTTGTGTCGTTAGGTGACTCACTCCGCTATCATAAGACGCTATTTTTAAAGAACAACAACCACATTTCCATCGAATCAACTATTTGGTTCTTTATCGGTAAACGCTTTTAAAAATGATCAACTTCATGGCAATCATCTTTTTATTGTTTTTGACTATCATTTAGTGATCAAATTGTACATTTTAGAATTGTATTCATTGAAAATCGCACACCATATGGCCCGTGTGTTTGGTCTCAAAAGACTTGAACCACATCCATATTCGGATAAAATTCAATTTCTGTTTTTTTTTCGGAGTTTGCATGCTGTGTGATGTGACACACTTTCCATGCGTGCAAAAAGTCCTTGCCATAGAAGGTATCTTGTCCCAAATGTAATTTGTTATTAAATAATGAGAGGCTGACTATCTTGCTATTAACTGTTTATCGAAAAAAAAAATTGTAAGTTTTTCACGGTTTTCAATTGATTGGCCAAATTGGTAAGATTTGTTGTTTTCGATGACAGCTCAGCTCGTTGAAGAGCGTGCGATCGTGTTGTGTCAGAAACCTAGTCCAGGCGGACTTGTATGTGCGTGTATGCTGAATTAAGCAATTAATAAATAGCAATGCATATGTTTATTTAAAAACAGCGGCATATCGTGCCCCCGAAACAGGTTGCGGTGTAAATTCATACCAAATATAGTGTTTCAGAGTAGCAATTGAAATTGTTCCCATGGGTGCGATGTATATGGAAGCTGGTCTCGAGACATAAAGTCTTCAAGTTAATTGATGGCAAAATCGAGGAGTTGTGGAAGTTTTTGTTTGCATGAATTTATAACGAGGATAATAGAGTTATTATGTTGAAATGTAGACAGGTAGATGGTGTTCTATTCAAATGCCAAACAACATCGTGAGTGACATTTCGTTGTGGTGTGAGGTGAGTTGTCCTTGTTAGTTAGTCTAAAGATTTAGCAATAGAAGGAGGGCAAGTTTGATATGTTCACCCCAATATTGAATGGAACTTGTGTCTGTTTTTGGTTTCGAGCTTAAACTATACGCACCAGATGGGTAAAAAAGTCATCGGATGAATAATGTCGGAAGGAAAATTATTTAGCTGTTTGCTTTCCACCATAAAGGAGACAAATTAAAAAAAAAGCACGTGGGATTTTCTCACTGCTTTGCAAATGACGTTTACGAGTATTCGGCGAATGAAAACTATGTTATTGGACACTGTGGTTGTGGCAGGTTAACATTATGGCTTTTTCGAACACATTACGCCATTGGTAACATCTAAATTAAGTCTGCTGATAAGCCAAAACAAAGCTTACGATTTCAGTTTCCTAATTGTATAGTGTGAAAATTAACGCGTTATTTAGGGATGATTATCTTCTACGTAGCCATATGATTTAACATTATCCTCTTGTAGTAAATGTTGCTTCAAACGTAGGAGTTCATTTCCAGCGTGATAAAATTTTGCGTTATTTTCTTTGCTACATTCTAAATAAAAGAAAATCTTATGCGAATTTGTTTTTTTTTGTACACTACTTGCCCTTTTCCAAACACACAAGAAAAATTCAACGACGTATAATTGCAACCAGTTCATTTCAAAATAAGTAAGGAACTAATTAACTCAGCCGAGAGGTTTCTTTGGGGGTCCCACCCTCCATATGTCGCAAGATCAGTGACCGGTGAGTTTTATGGACTTCAAGATTATATTTAAAAAAATATTTCTTGGCGCTCTATTCTCATTGCGCTGCTCATAGTTTCAAGTAGTTAAAAAGGCCTATACCTTTGCAACTGTTTACAAATTATTCGAGAACTCTTTAAAAGGCCATCGATAATAATATGTAGTCGAAGGAAGATAAAAACAAATTGAAGATGCTTTGTGCTATGGATTTTAAAGCATGAGTACCTTGTGACTTATCTTCCCTTACAACCAGCAATTATCATCGCATTTAAGGATATTTTAAGAACATGGACGAATACTGATTATTTGAAGCTCTTCAAATACTAACTTTAATTTTCTGTATAATGCGAAACCATACGCCTGATGAGATTTAAATACTGAATTTAAAATTGGTGCTATTACTCCAGATATGAGCTATTTTTTAAGAACAATCATTAGTTTTATCCATATGATATTGATATTATATTATTATATTGGAATTCACTAGAAATAACTAGGTATCTACATATCCTTCCTTGGTATCTTATTTAAAATCAGACGAAACCGAAGCTACTAGTTGCTTGTAAAGAGTTATATTTGTTGGATAGGTTAACCCTTTCGCTTTACTTTCTACCTTTCAAAACTAGCGAAGTAGCTACTTTTCATATTATTTAAATAAAAATTTGCTAAACTTTAATGTTAATTATTTCGATTTCTTTTATTTTCATGTACCATCATCACACATCAATCACACGAAAACTTGATGCGTATTTAAATAATAAAAAATAAATATGTGGCTGCAAAAAAAAAAAACAGGGACCTCATCCGGCTTTAATTATTGTAAGTACTTATATTTTAATTTTAAACTTAACCTGTTTTCTAACATATATCTAATTAAAAATAAAATGTATTTTTTTGTATTTTTACTAATTTCTCTGCTAATCTACTAAAAATATAAATTATGGTTATCGTTCCAAATAAAAAATAAAAATCCAACGAAACATCCTTAAAAATAATTTGCAATCGAATAAAAAATAAACTGAATTTTAATTAAGAGTCATAATGCTGAAACATTTGCGGTAAAGTATTTTCTACTAAAGAATAAATGTAAAGTTTTAAAAATTAGTTGATGTTTGGATATGCGTGCACATGTTTGAAGCACTATCGTTTTTAATTTGTTTAATACATTTTAAGTTTAATACAAAAGAAAACATAGTACCTACCTATGTATTTCCAAATTAAAATAAGAAAAAAAAAAAAAAAAGAAAAACAATATAACTACTTTTTACAATCCTAAAAAACAGAACCTAAATTTGATTTCAGAACCTTCAAGTTAGCAAGAAAGAAACTCTCAAAATTCAATATAATTTACGTAGTATTCCATCCAGAGAAAACAATTTTACAAATATGTGTACAAGAAATGACAATGTTTATGAATGTTATGAAGATGGTGGAGAATTTAAGGGTTTCAGAAAGGTACTTCGTTGCATATACAATAAATAAAAATAAAAACATTTCAATCTGGAATGAATATAGTTGAAACAATACGTGTTTTTGTCTATTATTTTGTTGTTACTACTTTTTTGTTCAAACTTGTTTTACACATGTAATTTTTGTTTCCGAAGATTTATTTACTATGGAAGTGATGTGTTTTTTTATTTTTTATTTTTCTCCTGGAAAATCACCGATAAAGAAATTTTTGCAAATGCTGAGACTTGAGCACAAACAGAGCAGATATGTTACAATTTTATTCTGACATGATGCCGCGATGTATGTGAATGTTAAGTTATCACGTTATCAATTAACTAATAAGCTCATACCAGTAAGATATATTATTTACTTCATAAGAATAGAAAAACTAATTGATGAAAACCTCATCACAGCAGTCGTTCAAATATCGTCTAATATTTTGAGATTTCACAGTCAAAATTAAGCATCGCGAGAAAGGTGTATAAACAAAACTATAAATGTTTTCATTCACAAATACTGTTAACTTTCCTCAATAAAGAAGTAGTATTCTTCAACAATTTAGTGTCCGTCACTATACTTTAGTTTTTTAATTTTGTTTGCATGCAATAGCAGTTTAGGTGACTCCACTGATATTAGTTCTACAATCCAACACAGTTTTTCCAACACACACAAGAAACACTGATTTATTATTGCATGTTAGAATGTTTAAAAATTAAAAAAAAAATCTATTCACAATTAACAGCATGAAACTAATACTTGTATACACATTTAACCAAACTATCACTAAATAATTTATTTTATTATTTTATCTTACAGGGTGAATTGGAGCAACAACTATTACAAGCGAATCCCATCCTTGAAGCATTCGGTAACGCCAAAACAGTGAAGAACGATAACTCATCTCGTTTTGTAAGTGCAAACTTAATAATAATTCCTTATATATGTAATTTAGTTTTTTAACAAAAGAAGTGAGAAAGTTCATCAAATGGCTTTGCATTTTCTAATGACAGTTGCCGCGCAGTTTAAAACTTAATGCTAAGAATGAAAATATTCAATGACACATATCGTCTGCTTAGGGTGTAAACCTGCTTACTCCTTAAGGGGTTACATGGGTTGTTTCACAGCTTCAAAAATTTATTGTCTTATCAATTTACACAACATCTCGAGAATATTATTCTAAATTTTCAAGTCATTCCGAATAAAAGTTTCGGAGATACAGCCTTGGGAAGGTGCGCACTCAATTGATTCAAGAGAACTTTAAACGTTTTTTTCTCGAAACTGTGTTTTCAAAGTCGGTTGTCAAAAGTTCTCGAAAACCACTCAACCGATCTTGATGTAATATTACTTAGGTCTTCGAGATACAATTCACGAGGATTTGCACGAAGGATTTTTTTTCTATCACAACTATTTAAATCCGCTTGGGGCGAACAGTGTGATACCCTATCCATAACCCTATATGCCCCAAAGAAAAAAGCATTAAGAAGATGATGGATAGCATTTAATATCAGTCTATTGTTAAAAAAAATGTTTTTCAAAAAAACGCCCCCAAAAAGTGGGCATGGCCAGACACTTTGGCTGGGCGATATGTTGAAAAAAATATTGGCTAAATATCTTGTTAAACATTTTTTTTGCTTTCTATGAAAATTTTCGAAGAAAACAGCATTTTATTAAAAAACACCCACAAAAAGTAGGCTTGGCAAAAAACTTTATATGACAAACTTATAAAAAAGGGCAGTGCCTACATATCTTGTGAAGGTTATAACACTCTATCTCTATAACTTTAGCTGACTTTAGCTGACACAAACTATGTGTCAAAATTAATATACCCTTAGCATAGGGTATAAAAATATGTTGGGCAAATTTTACCAAAATTAGTATTTTTTTTTTAATAAATTCAAAGTTTGATTTTGTGTTTTGTCATATATTCTTTTTTGCCACACAACACAAGAAATTAAATATTCTTTAACCTTTTTACATACCATTGTTGTGTAAGCTCTCCCTAGTTTTAATAGGGGAAGTAATTTAGTTTGAAAGTTTGTTTAATATATACACTTTAAGACGAATATATATTAAAATTTGTATGTTAGAAAGGCCAATCGAGTAGTTGCCAAAGGCCTTCATTTTTCTTGCAGCAAAAAAGAAATTTTTACAAAATCTTGAAAGGAAATTTAATCAAATAAAGTAAAGCCATAATCCGAACGAGGTAAGGAATTGTAGTCAAACGCGCAGACTAGAAGAACACCATTGAACATTTAACTCGTACAAAAATCGAGCTTGATAAAATCAAACAATTATGTCTTGCTTGAAAAATAATGTTTTTAGCTTCACGCTTAGTGAATATTTTTTCAAGAGTTTATTTGAGTGCATTGAATTCGTAAAAATAGTCAATTTTATTATTTCATTTAATGATTATTGCAAATGCAATAAAAGAATAATAAAATTACAATAAAATAATATCAGACATTAAGGCCAGTCGTTCAAAAAAAATTAAAACAATCTGATCTTTAAACTTGTAATAAGAAGTGCATTGCCAGAGTTCTTGCTAGTGACGGACTTAGTGCTTATTATAAATCCATTATGGTTCAATACTTTGTTTAATTTTGTTTTTTTTTTTTGTGGTTGTTTATTTGTAGGGTAAATTCATTCGCATTAACTTTGATGCGTCTGGCTACATCTCTGGAGCTAACATCGAAACGTATCTATTGGAGAAATCCCGTGCCATTCGTCAAGCTAAAGACGAACGAACATTCCATATTTTCTATCAGCTGTTAGCCGGTGCTTCACCCGAGCAACGAGAAAAATTCATTCTAGACGATATCAAGACTTATCCATTCCTGTCGAATGGTTCACTTCCAGTACCCGGCGTGGATGACTATGCCGAATTCCAAGCGACCGTCAAGAGTATGAACATCATGGGAATGACCAATGATGACTTCAATTCGATATTCCGCATTGTTAGCTCAGTGCTGCTGTTCGGTTGCATGAAATTCCGTCAAGAGCGTAACAATGACCAGGCGACATTGCCGGACAATACGGTGGCGCAAAAGATTGCCCATCTATTGGGGTTGAATGTCACCGACATGACAAGGGCGTTCTTGACACCGCGCATCAAGGTGGGACGAGATTTCGTAACCAAAGCTCAGACGAAGGAGCAGGTTGAGTTCGCGGTGGAGGCGATTGCCAAGGCGTGCTATGAGCGTATGTTCAAGTGGCTGGTGAATCGCATCAATCGGTCGCTGGACAGGACCAAGCGTCAGGGTGCTTCTTTTATTGGCATTCTCGATATGGCCGGTTTCGAAATCTTCGAACTCAACTCCTTCGAGCAGCTGTGTATCAATTACACAAACGAGAAACTGCAGCAACTGTTTAACCACACCATGTTCATTCTTGAACAGGAGGAGTACCAGCGGGAGGGTATTGAATGGAAATTTATTGACTTCGGCTTGGATTTGCAGCCAACTATTGATTTGATCGACAAGCCAGGTGGTATTATGGCTCTGCTTGACGAAGAATGTTGGTTCCCCAAGGCTACCGACAAGACATTCGTTGAGAAGCTGGTGTCGGCACATTCAATGCATCCTAAATTCATGAAGACAGACTTCCGTGGAGTAGCCGACTTTGCTATTGTTCACTACGCAGGCAAGGTCGACTATTCGGCTGCCAAGTGGCTGATGAAGAATATGGATCCGTTGAACGAGAACATTGTGTCGCTGTTGCAGAACTCACAGGATCCATTTGTTGTGCAAATATGGAAGGACGCTGAGATTGTTGGCATGGCACAGCAGGCACTCACCGACACTCAGTTTGGTGCAAGAACTCGCAAGGGTATGTTCCGTACCGTATCGCATTTGTATAAGGAACAGCTGGCTAAACTGATGGACACGCTGCGCAACACTAATCCAAACTTTGTTCGGTGCATAATCCCAAATCATGAAAAGCGTGCTGGTAAAATTGATGCTCCACTTGTGTTAGACCAACTGCGATGCAATGGTGTGCTTGAGGGTATTCGTATCTGTCGCCAGGGCTTCCCTAATCGTATTCCCTTCCAGGAGTTCCGTCAGCGTTACGAACTATTGACGCCCAACGTCATCCCAAAGGGCTTCATGGATGGTAAGAAGGCTTGTGAAAAGATGATTCAGGCGCTGGAACTCGATTCGAATCTGTTCCGCGTAGGGCAGTCAAAAATATTCTTTAGGGCCGGTGTACTCGCACATCTGGAAGAGGAGCGTGATTACAAGATTACGGATTTGATTGTGAACTTCCAAGCGTTCTGCAGGGGATTCCTTGCTCGCAGAAACTACCAAAAGCGACTTCAACAGCTGAATGCGATTAGGATTATCCAACGTAATTGTGCTGCTTACTTGAAGCTGCGCAACTGGCAATGGTGGCGTCTGTATACAAAGGTGAAACCACTGCTCGAGGTTACCAAGCAGGAAGAGAAACTTGTACAGAAGGAGGATGAGTTGAAGCAAGTTCGTGAAAAGCTTGAGAGTCTCAACAAGAGCACTCAGGAATACGAGAAAAAGTATCAGACAGCGATCGAAGAGAAGACCGCCTTGGCTGAGCAATTGCAAGCTGAAATAGAACTGTGTGCTGAAGCCGAAGAGGGACGTTCAAGATTGATGGCTCGTAAACAGGAACTGGAGGACATGATGCAAGAACTTGAAACACGAATTGAAGAGGAAGAAGAACGTGCCCTTGCCCTCGGAAATGAAAAGAAGAAGCTGGAATTGAACATTCAAGATTTGGAAGAGCAACTTGAAGAGGAAGAAGCCGCCCGTCAAAAATTGCAACTTGAAAAGGTTCAGCTGGATGGTAAAATCAAGAAATACGAAGAGGACCTTGCGCTAACAGATGATCAAAACCAGAAGTTGCTCAAGGAAAAGAAACTGTTAGAGGAACGTGCCAATGATTTGTCCCAGACTCTCGCTGAAGAAGAGGAGAAAGCCAAGCATTTAGCTAAATTAAAAGCTAAGCATGAAGCCACAATTGTCGAACTGGAAGAACGTTTGATTAAGGATCAACAACAACGTCAGGAATCAGATCGTTCGAAACGAAAGATTGAAACTGAAGTTGCTGACTTGAAAGAACAATTAAACGAGCGTCGTTCTCAGATCGAGGAGCTACAAACGCATTTATCCAAACGTGAAGAGGAACTTACCCAGACACTGATGCGCATCGATGAAGAGTCCGCCAGCAAAGCCACCGCACAAAAGGCTCAACGTGAGCTCGAGTCTCAATTGGCTGAAATCCAAGAAGACCTTGAAGCTGAAAAGGCAGCCCGCGCGAAGGCAGAAAAAATCCGCCGTGATTTGGGCGAAGAACTGGAAGCTCTAAAGAATGAACTTTTGGATTCTTTAGATACAACAGCTGGTAAGTTTTTATAGAAGCAGATGCCATTGAAATTCTAAAGTTTTTGTTTTATTACATTGCAGCTCAACAAGAATTGCGATCCAAGCGTGAGCAAGAGCTCGCCACTCTGAAGAAGAGTCTCGAAGATGAGACAGTCAATCATGAGGGATTACTCGCCGAGATGCGTCATAAGCATTCACAAGAGCTGAATGTGATCAATGATCAGTTGGAGAATTTGCGAAAAGCAAAGACGGTGCTGGAGAAAACCAAGGGTACCCTCGAGGCAGAGAATGCCGATTTGGCCACGGAATTGCGCAGCGTTAACAGTTCGCGTCAAGAAAATGATCGTCGCCGCAAGCAGGCTGAATCGCAAATCGCCGAATTGCAAGTAAGTGTTACTCCAAAATTATAAAACCGAATTCAAGTAGAGTACTTGTACAGTGCAGGAATACGAAACATACTGATAACTCCATATTCCTCACATAAACTTGTTAGTGTCATTTGTTATCAAATCTCTTTTCCTAGGCTAATGACTTAAGTTTATCAATGTCGATTGACGCTTCAGCACATTAATCACTCGAATGCACTTTGCATCTTGTGGTTCTAATTGCATATACTTTTGAGCCTATAACTATGTGCAAGTTGGTCTGACCATCGCCTCTGTGAGAGGTTTATATCATTCATTGTTGGTTAGATGTAGATTTCAGACTGCCTCCTCCACTGTACATAATCTATACTTGATTCGAACTTGCGGTTGGTTTACAGACCACATCTACGTTCTGTGTGCGGTTTTGCCATTAGCAACTTAATATCCATACTCCAATTTCCGCCTGCCTATAACGATTTTTTCCTATTTTCAAACAACAGGTTAAGTTAGCTGAAATCGAACGTGCACGATCTGAACTCCAAGAAAAGTGTACCAAATTGCAGCAGGAATCTGAAAATATCTGCAGCCAACTAGAGGAAGCCGAATTGAAGGCATCTGCCGCTGTTAAATCCGCCAGTAACATGGAAAGTCAACTTACTGAAGCTCAGCAACTGCTTGAAGAAGAAACCCGCCAGAAACTTTCGTTAAGTTCGAAACTGCGACAACTCGAATCCGAGAAGGAAGTCTTACAGGAACAACTCGAGGAAGATGAAGAAGCAAAGAAGAATTACGAACGCAAACTCTCTGAGCTAACGCTTCAAATGCAAGAAATCAAAAAGAAGGCCGAGGAAGACTCTGATGTTGTGAAAGAACTAGAGGAGGGTAGAAAACGCGTCAACAAGGAATTGGAAGCTCTCGAGAGACAGGTCAAGGAACTGCAAGCGCAAAACGATCGTCTCGACAAGAGCAAAAAGAAAATCCAATCAGAGTTGGAGGACACCACCATTGAATTGGAAGCACAACGTACTAAAGTCCTCGAGCTTGAGAAGAAACAGAAAAACTTCGATAAAATCCTCGCGGAGGAAAAGGCGATCAGTGACCAAACTGCCCAGGAACGCGACACCGCTGAACGAGAAGCCCGCGAGAAGGAAACAAAAGTATTATCACTCACCCGTGAGTTGGATGAGGCGTACGACAAGATCGACGACCTCGAAAGCAAACGGAAGATCCTGCAAAACGAACTGGACGACTTGGCCAACAGTCAGGGTACAGCCGACAAGAACGTTCACGAGCTGGAAAAAGCTAAGCGAGCGCTCGAAAGTCAATTAGCCGAATTGAAAGCACAAAACGAAGAACTTGAGGATGACCTACAGTTGACGGAGGATGCTAAGTTGCGTTTGGAGGTGAACATGCAGGCGTTGCGCTCTCAATTTGAACGTGATATCCAAGCGAAGGAGGAACAGGCGGAGGAGAAACGTCGTGGATTGGTTAAACAATTGCGCGATCTTGAAGCAGAGCTTGATGAAGAGCGAAAGCAACGTACCGCCGCTGTGGCTGCTAAGAAAAAGCTCGAGGGCGACCTGAAAGAAATCGAGACTACAATGGAGATGCACAACAAGGTAAAAGAGGATGCTCTCAAGCATGCCAAGAAACTGCAAGCGCAGGTAAAAGATGCGCTGCGCGATGCTGAGGATGCAAAGGCAGCAAAGGAGGAATTAGCTGCCGCCAGCAAAGAGGCCGAACGAAAGGTTAAAACTTTAGAGGCAGAGGTAATGCAACTCAACGAAGATCTCGCCAGCTCCGAGAGAGCCCGACGTGCTGCCGAAACTGAACGCGATGAACTCGCCGAAGAAATTAACGCCAACGCAAGCAAGGGTGCACTGATGGTTGATGAGAAGCGACGTCTAGAAGCGAGGATAGCCACCCTCGAGGAGGAACTCGAAGAGGAGCAATCAAACTCGGAAGTTCTTCTGGATAGAAACCGCAAGGCTCAGCTGACAATTGAACAGATCTCAACAGAGCTTGCAACTGAGAAGTCGAACTCTCAGAAGAACGAGAACACACGTGCTTTGCTTGAACGACAGAACAAAGAATTGAAAGCCAAGCTAGCCGAAATCGAAACAACGCAGAGGACCAAGGTGAAAGCTACAATTGCTGGTCTAGAATCAAAGATCGTCAACCTAGAAGAACAATTAGAGAACGAAGCCAAGGAGCGATTGCTGCAACAGAAATCGAATCGCAAACTGGATAAGAAAATCAAGGAGCTTACAATGAACATTGAGGATGAACGAAGGCATGCGGATCAGTACAAAGAGCAAATCGATAAAGTTAGTTGTACTCAGTTTCCAACTGCAAAATTTCTTTTTTAACTGTTCGTTTATTTGTTTATTTCTAGCTCAATAGCCGCATGAAGATGCTGAAACGAAATCTAGACGAAACCGAGGAAGAACTGCAAAAGGAAAAGACTCAAAAACGAAAGGCACAACGGGAATGCGAAGATATGCTTGAGAGTCATGAAGCAATGACACGCGAAGTTAATTCGCTTAAGACAAAGCTAAGGTGAGTTTTAATTCGTTAAGCTAAGTTATCTCCATCAGTTTAGGGCTCTAAGTTCATTATCATCATCACAGCATTAAATGTGTTTCGTTTTTATGTATAAAGAAATATTCAACTCACTCAAACTGAACAAGCTAAGGCGTATTCGCCGAAAAAGGATGCCACCCTAATTATGAATTGTGAGGGTCTACAATGAGTAAGTTGTTGTTGCGTTTGCCCTTTCAATGAAATGAATATGATGAGTTGTTCACTCAGTCGCATCCCCCCAAAAACACAAACACACCCATGAGATGTTATCCTAAGAAAAAATAAATACACTATTTTATAGACTATGACGCATGCAAATACCCGATATAGATAGCGTTAACAAATTTGAAATGCACACATTATAACCTCCCTTTTAACGTTGGTCCCCGTAAGTCTGTAAATTTTCACACAGGTTCCTTGCATACTGCTTATCCTTGTTGCAGTGTTACCTAGTTTTCCTTAAAAGTAGTGCTTCGGAAACCATCGGTTTCGGTGTACCACATCAATGAAATGAGTGGCTATTCATACATAAATGTGTATTAGTTCATCTGTGCATATTTTCTCCACACAATTGGTATAACTTTGTTTATTGGTCCGTGCCCCCTGAGTATTGTGAATCGTTATATTCTTTTAATTCTTCGTTCCTATCAACTATTTCATTCATCTGCTATTAAATGTTTTGTGTATGTCAATGTAAAGTTGTTATGGTTTATGCTTCCTTGTAAAGTTCAGGAAAGGGTGCAATCTATTTTTGTATATTTGTTCTAAAACACTTTCTAAAACTTGTTCCTTTAGACACGTAAGTGATGAAGATGCAGAAGAATAAATTTACCCGAAAACAAAAAACTCCAGGTTGGTTTGTATTTTCGAAATCGTAACTTATTGGATTTTGCTGATTAAGTCAAAATATTTTGTCTGTTATTCTTTCTTTCGAAAACCCATGTTGGCCTTCGTTGCAATAGGAAAAAAATAATAACTAAAATTAAATAGAATAAAAAATAAATGTCCATGTTTATAAAGTAATTTCCAAATATTGCTACTACATTAAAACAAATGTAAGTACATTTTAGTCCCCACGTATCATATTGTTTTGAACCATTTTCAAACTATGTTCACATATTTTGAAAGTATGACGTTTTCAATTTATTCGGAAGCCTTCTGGATTTGAATTTACAATTGAATTTTCGTTGAAGCCCTTTTCATTTTTATATATAAGACTGTTTATAAGATAGCAACTTATATTTTAACTAACTTTTCAAATGAATTCAATCAAAAACATAAAACAAAACTTCTTGTGTTGTTAAAAAAATAGTTAGCTATTATTCACCACTCCGGTTTCTCCTCCTGTTTTTCTTTTTCCTCGATGAGCCTTTGATTGAATAATCAAATGCTGGTGTTTTTGTATTTATGTATCCAAAAGTGATTAGGGCTTTTATAGGACTGCTGATTGACAATGCCTTTTTGACGGAGTTCGTAGGGGCACTACCTTGAACATGGTGATAACAACTGAGTCGGTCGTGGTCCAATATTTTCAAGAAACCTGAAAGCTTTCTATCTTCGGGTCTTTGAATTTCTAATTCGTAAACTATTTAGTTATAAATATATAAACTTATAATTTTTGGAACATTAGAGACAACACATCTCTCTTACTTAAAGAAAGCGTCTTGATTGTTTCTTTAATAAAAATAAGAAGAATAGATTGTCAAGGCGAACAAAACAAGGAAACACCACTAATGCTGTTAAGCACCGTCAATGAGAATTCTAAAATAAATTATGAAAACTAAGATATATGTCTTTTGACTTTAACGATGACCGATTTTAGGCTTCAAATCCAAATTGACCATTGAATTGCGTTCAAAGTCTATTCGATCGATTTTGAGACATGTATTGGATAACATTTAAACTGAAATTATTAGAGAAACCGATTTGCAAAGTAAATAAATACAAATCCTTCTTGACATTGGCCTCAAAAATCTATTCAAAATTCGCCCCTCTTTATTAACATACATATGTATTTTGTTTTGATTCCTTACCATTTTTCGAAATTTTTGCATGTTTTGTATCCTTGTTTTCCCACTTAACCAAAATTTCTCAATCATTTCTATTTTTACAGGCGTACCGGCATCGGTTTGAGTTCATCCCGACTCACTGGCACTACTTCATCCAAACGGGCGGACGATAGTTCTTCTGTTCAAGATGAGTCAATAGATGGTGAAGATTCAGGCAATTGACAAAATAAATATTCAAAACGGGATCTTTATTAATATTATAAATATATATACATAAAATTTAAAAGAAAAAAAAAAGATTAAGAAAAGGGAAACAGTGTAATTCCTAAAAATAAACAGAAAAAATATCTTCAAAAAATAACTTTATTAAAATATTTAAGATAAGTTTTAAAGTGGTATAACAAGAAGAGAATTTTTTTTTTGGTAAAGTAAAACGTAAAAACAACATAATTACATAGGTATATCGTTTTATAAAGATTAAACAAGAGGGAAAGAAAAAAACACACTAAATCTATATCGTATGCATTTATACAAACAGAAAAAAAAAGATTTTAGTACTACACAAAAAAAATAATAATAATATCGAATAGCTTCTTATTCCCTTTCCCATTAACAAAAACACACATGCGTACACATGTCTTTCTTTGGTTTAAAATTATTTTGTTTTGCAAAATAAAAACTTTACCTCCACACTATAACACTCGCATGCAATCAAGCGACAGCCTCAACGTGTCAAGGTCTTTTATTTCGATGCACATTCTTAAATCTTCCTTGTTTTCATTTTCCAACTATAATTAACAATAACAAAAAAGCTGAAGAAAGTATACACAAAACGCCTATGTATACATTAAATTTTAAGTATTATCTAATAATGGTTTTTATGTAAATTAGAAATTAAAAAAAAAAATATTTCAAAATTATTATTATTATCTCTCTATCTATCTGTTATTCTCTCATTCCCCTAGCCTTATAATGAAAATCATTTTCTTCTCTATTTTCTTTCTCCAATAAAATATAAAAAAACACATTCTCTGTATAAGTGCCATTTTTCCCGCCAAATCCTCACAGAAAGTTATTGCTTGAACGTAAAGGAACAGAACAATTTAAAAACACTAAGCAAACGAATCTGTTATACTCTTCGTTATATTCCCCTCTTTGTGGTTATGTTGTATCATTTCTTACAAAGTAATGTAGATAGCTTAACAACGATGAAGATGAATGAATTTTTGCTGACAATCTTTTTTATGTTTCACACCACACATACACACACATCTATAAAAATATATTTGAGAAGATATACGTAGCTTAGTCGCTATTGTCTATTATACTTTTAAGAACTAAATCTAAATAATAATAAAATAATGTATTACTAATTTTTGTTACATGAAACCTTCCATTTCTCCTTTAATGCGTGATTTTAATTTTTTTACATACTTTTTTTTTATAAATTATAAAAATATGAAAAATAAAATAAAATCAATGTTTGTTCAGTTTTATTATTTTTATTTTCAAATATTGTGTCGTCGTTGTCCTGTTTCCCTCGCCTCTTTCTAAATAAAAAAAAATAACATGTTCTTTTTTTACCTTTTGCCTTATTGTAATATATTATATTAATGAAAATACAATTAATTTCTTTAAAAACAATTAAATTATGTTAACTTCAAAAAAAAAAAAAAAATAAATAAAAACTGTTTATAAGTACACGAAGGAAATAGAATGCAAAAGAAAAACACCATAATTTGCAAAGCCATCGTCTGTCTAAGTAATACATTTCAGATCATTCGAAAGAGAAGGAAATCAATGTTTAATGTTATTTTTTTATTAAAACGAATGATGATAAAACAAGAGAGTATAAAATCAGAGAAAGAATTTGAATGCTTCAATCGCATGAGTACTTATGTTTTTTTTTAAATATATTTTTTATTTTCATTTGTTTTAACTTCTATTATTTACTATTTTTATTATATATAAAATAATTATTATTCTTTATTATTTTAATAAACATAAAAATTTTTTGATACAAATCTATTATTTTGTTTAATTTTTTTTTTAAATTTTATGGAAATATCGGTCGCTGTCATTATATTACACGCAATATTTACTTAAAACGCTTCCAACCCACGAAGAGCCATTGCAGTATAAACTTATCTACCATTGTTCTTAGTATGAGACTCTTAGAGCCACGAAACATTTTAATTTTTGGTAATGGAAGTTAAAGGAAGTAAGCAAAAATCAATATACCTACAATGTATTTTCGACATTCGAATTGTTGGACGCAAATGTCATATTTTACTGTACATACTGACTATGACAGCACTGACCACCGCTGCACCTTTATTTGTTGAACACTATCTAAAGTCCATTCGCTCGATGCGGCCGAGCCATTGTAGTCGAGGTAATTTCACATTTCTCCCTACATCCACAGCTTGTTTCAGCTCATAAAGTTCGGCGGTTGTTTTTCTCTTTTATTCGCCATTCTCGCAAACAAGACCAAATATTCGTCAAAGTAGTTTTCTCTTGAAAGAGCCCGATATAAACTAGCAGGATAAGAGTTCTGTAGAGCATACATTTTGTTTTGCAATTCTAAAGTTTTAAACTCATTGATTGCGGCAAATTGAAGTAGCAACGGTTTCTAATGGTAATTCTTCGTAGGATTAATGTTTACCCTAAGGTAGATGAACTCCTTTAATACCTCAATGTTGGTGCGGTGGGCAGATGTTTATTTTCTTATTCATAATTACTTTAAGACCAACTAGCTACGCTTCTTCAATATCCGTGAAAGACTATTACGGCTTGCTGAAAACGACTGATAATGTATATGTTTATGTACTGAATATTTGGGAGAGATGCGAATTTGGCCATAGGCATTTAGAGCTCCTGACAATGTATGCCATCATATGCGCCTTTTAAATATTCTCTCAACTTGTTAGCCTTTCAAGGATTTGGCATAGTGCAATGATTGGGTCTGTTGCCGGAAGGTTTAAGTTCACACCCAACGTTAGATTGCATCTTATGTACGACATTTAGCAGGGTCATGCATTGATATTACCTGCAGGACAAAAAATTGCTCATTTAAGGGACGTTTTCTTAATTTTGAAAGTGCTATTTTTTTATTATTATTATAGGAAACATTTTAAGAATAAAATAGTTCCGGCTCATAATATTTCTTAATAATAACTGCACAGAGATGCTATAATGTCTGGTTTTTGAAATAAATAATATACATATATCATCGGCTTCAAGTGTAAACCGTCTAACTGCATTTTAATCATATTTATGATTTATATGAAGGGGCATCGGATGATATAAAGATTAACATTCAATTCGAAGTAAAAGTGGTCGAAAAGGCATGATGAGTAAAGGTGCGATCAGACGGTCATCCAAACTTGTCATCCGGATGACATGCTGACTTCAGAAAACTTGTTTATCTCAAACGGGATAACCAGTTTAGGAAAAATTCTACGTCATAGTGACGTCAGGACTTCATCCGAATGGTAAGTTTGGATGACCGTCTGATCGTACCTAAAGACTGTTGAGTACTTTACTTTCAGACTGAACTGCTAACTCTATCAAAACTAGTGAAAGCATACACAAAAACTTCAAGTAAAAAGGTTGAACAATATTTCATTTGTTTTGCTGTTTTAAAAGGAAAGAATAAATGACAATACAAAAATCATATTTTGAATTTTATTTCAAAGATACAAAAAGTTTTTTGTGAAATTTTGTTCTTTTTTTTTGTAAAATTTATGATTTATGAACGATATTGGCTATCGAATTCGAATTTTTCTATATTGAGCTCTAAATGGTTCAGACTGCAGTGTTTAAATTCTCCAAAACCAATGGAGTATAACAGATGAGAATGAGACTGTTGCTGTCAGTTAACTGAAATATTTCTCCTGAAGTACGAATTTGTCCCGTATGCCAAGTTTTCGATATTTCGTAGTTCGGGCGTACGTTGCTTTTTCCTTCAAACAGAGAATTTTCGTTTCACTTATGCGGATTTCTTTTTAACTAAGAAGGTTAATACATAGGAAAATTGAGTTAAAAATTCTCTGTGGTCTATGAAACTTTGTTTTCACCTAACCGATTTTTTTCAATAAAACGTAGTCAGATAAATGATGTTGACTGTTGTTACTTTTTTGATCTGTCGAGCTCAATCATCACGACAGGTTATACCCTGTTCATAGTTCAATAGCTCGCGTTAAAATGAACTAACAATCGCACCGACACACAATTTGCAAATATTCAATATAGCAATGCATTCTTTCCTTTATTTCACTCTATTAGGTATGTAAATCAACAAGTCGGTGTCTATGTTTTGTTAATTAAAAATTAACAAAGGAAGGAAACAAAAATACATAAAAAAGGGTCCCTTCAAAATAAATCTAACTTTTTCAATGTTAATTTTGTCATCGATGTCTTAATTGTTTGCATTTTACATTTTAATACAAATTACATAACATACAATTCGAAAAAAACAACAAAAAAATATCACTAGAAATAATAAATTATTAATAAAAAGACTTAATTGCAAGAGCTTCATAAAGAAAAGAAAAACCATAAGCAAACACATCCATCAAAAACAATAAAGTAAAATAATACTATATAAATGCTAAGACTTTTTTTATATTTATATATATTATTAAGCTAATAATTATGTATGGTGTTTAAAATTTACAGATCAGTAACAATTAAAAAATAAATAAAATAAATTAATAGTTAAACATGCTAGGAATAATAATAAAATTTTTTTACGTGTACTATGTAATTTATTTTAATTTCTTACATACATATATGAAGAAGAACTTAAGAAAAAAAATCAGAGTCAACAAACATGTTATAAAGTAAAACAAAATAAAATTGTTTAAAAATATTTGCAATGTATTTTTATTAAGTTGCTGACAAATCGGGCTGAAATGTTTTTATCAGAAGGTTTGTAGTAAGAATGGAAAGACGCTTTGTTGCAGAAATGCATTGCCATTCATGGGTGCATTGCAATTTTGGAAGCATTAAATTTTGCTCTATTGATAGACTACTGACGTATGATGTTAAGGTCGGAATTTAATGAGTCGAACGGGCTAACAGACAGGAAATAATTTATGAAAATAAATTAGAAAAAACATTACCATTGCTTTGGAGGATGAGGGGGGCTGAGCTGATTTCAAATCCATTCTAACTGCACGCATTTTTAGACAAAAGAGCTTGATGTCAATCGCTGCATTTAAAATAATGAGCGCAATGACTTTACGCAACAGGACCGGAAGAATAGCACAGTTAGAAAAGGTTACGCAGTGATTTCGCCAGGGTGATGAGATTTCCTATTTAAAACGATAAACGGAAATACTATCTCGACCATGGGATTTGAGAATGTAGATATCTTAAAATACGCTTGCAATAGCGGAAGGTATAGCATAATATAAGAGCGACTTCAAATTGTGTAACAAGCGGATTGGCTTTATCTGAAGAGCTTGCGATTGGAATGCTGGTTCGATGAAGCCAAATTCTTTATGTATTTACAAACGAACAAAGTTTGTACTTCTCCTGGGACTTTGCATTATTTTTTGCATCACCTTTTGGTCATAGGGCAATTTTTTTTGCGTAATTTTGGAAAATTTTAATTTAACATGGTGATAGGGAATACAAAATAATTGTATTCGTGTTTCAGGATGTTTTTATCTTGAGCACAAAATCCATCCTCTAACCAAAAAATGAAGATCATTTCACGAAAAAAAAATGCATCATCGATTGCCCGGATGAAAAAATAACAGGAGAAAAGTCGCAAAAGCTATATTTGATTGTTTTAACATAAAAAAACACAAAAAACTGGTTTTACTGGATTAACCTACCATCGGGTTTTGTAGGTGTTATATGCTTAGAAGAGCTCATTCGGAACACTTTTCTGAATGCAGTAGGTACACATGTCTAAGAAAACATTATAGAAATTCCTATCATTATTTATCGCGCAATATTTTACAATGTTTTTACCATGTACAAAGGCCAAACATAAATCAAAATCACATTTAATTTACTTAAATACTTTGTTTATTATTACAAAATATGTTAACTAGCACTGACAACAATATAAAAAATTAAAGGCAAGACTAAGTTATCAATTTGATCCGTAAATGCTTCAACTGCGGCTGTTAGTACAACCGCTATTATTGTGGCAAATACGCTGTAACCACTCATTGCTGTTAAATTCAACAAATAGAGAAGCACAATAATCGTCAATTGTGAAAAGACGAAGGCCAAGCTTCCCTCAATCGAACGATTAGAGCCTGCAAGAAAACAAAATAAAATAAAAAACACTTTATAATAATTCAATATTACCTCCCCATTTGTGTCTGCCAAATTTTGAACCAATTACAGATGCCGCAGTATCACCAATACCGACTGAGAGTATCCCTGACAGCATAGGGATTAAACTCTCCCCACTAGCACTATCTGCATCCGAACAAGGACACGGACTTATCCACAATGGCAGAGAGCAACCGATCAAAAGACAGAATGGTGTCAATGCTATATTGCCAGCGTCTTTCTCATCGTGCAGTGTCGAAAATGCATCTTCTAATACTTTTGCAATTGGGGGTATTTTAAGCATTCGTACCAAATCCAACACTGAGAAAACAGCCAGAGCTACTCCAGTTGCTAAGTACAGGAATGTGCATTGGAATAACAATCCCGGAATGTAGACCAGTACGATGAGAGCGTGAAATATTTTTCGAACCCTCGTCGATGCATGCTCAGAGGTGCCCATATGCCAACGAACCGCACATCCGGTGGCAATTGCCATCGTTAAGTAGAATATCACAATGTAGACCTATAAAATAAAATTTACAATTCCATGGAATAAACTGTGACCTGGCAAGTATACCCTCCTTAAATCGGAATAAATGAATTTAATAACTGTGATGATGGGCAAATCCTTTGACACTGGAATGGTGCACACAGCAGTCACCAAGGCAACCATAGTGGGATAAAATACAAAGGGACTGCGAAATAGTTTAACTACAGCTAGCAACCAAGATATCACAAGAAGGCAAAACAGTGCACCCTTCATCATGGAAGAAATAACTGCTTAACATATTAAATTTTACATGTTGCTTAACTTACTATCATGATAGCACTAATCTCCCCAAATTCATCATTTGGTGGTGAACTATAAAACATGGGAATCTTTAAGATTCCATTAATAAGAAATAAAACAATGCCTTGCACCAAAATGCAGGCCTCTCCCAGAGTGCAACTTTTCGGGAATCCTCGTATAACTCTCACATAGGCATACTGATATCCCAGCGTAATACCAAATCCAAGAGCAAGGCACACACTATATGTCTGTTGTGTAAAGTAATAAAACAACATATACGTTACAACTCCTGGCGACAGAGCAAAGAACAATTTCAAATAGCGTCCAGCGTCGACAGCTAGACATATGAAAAAATTCATCGATTGCATTAACATCCCTAACGCAGCAATTGTTAGCAGTCGATAATGAGCATCTTCACCCGCGCAACTTCTTTGACGGTTGTTGGTGGCTATTAAGGCGACAGGCAAAAGGCAACTCAACCAGTAACCAGGTGACGCATTTGGTCTAAAAATAAATAGAACCATTGAATTTTATCATATATGCGTAATCGGATCAAAGGTTAAAAACCATTGAACTTACCGGCTGATGATACCCATGTTTTTCCCATTTTTATCAACGATTTTGTCTACTTTATTTGCTTCGTCCATGGTGGCGCGATTTATTTCGTTATATTAATACATGAGAGATTCACTTAGGTTGACTTTTAAATAGATGAAAAGCACGAAATTAGAAGAATGTTAAACTCTTATCAATGAAAGCTAAGTGCATCGAAACAGATGTTTTGAAATAAATGACAACTTGGCAACAACAAATGACAACAAAAGCAAATAAGAAAAATTCAACCGGATTTGACAGAAAATCTACATATTCCAAATTCGGTACTTTTTTTTGTAGTTGCATATTTTGTACTAGAACTATACATTTTTATATATAAAACAATTTCCTTACAAGTTTCATTCCAAGCTCTTAAACAATGAACTGTGTTGTGGTTGAAAATAATTTATATAGGTACTCATTACATTGAAAAAGGATTTTATGTTGCAAAATCAATGCAAAGTATTAATATACATGAAGGGTGATTTTTTAAGAGTTATGCGTTACGTTTCCACCGAGAATAAAGATTAAGAGCGAGATTAAGATTAATCTGAAAAAATAATCTTGAAAAAAACTGGGTTTGCATGTAAGAATAAATTTACCATACCTGTATATGTCAAAAGTGACGTTGGTTGCTGAGAATTGAGAGCGCGGAACCAATTTGACAACCAGATGTTGGACATTTTGTGCGCAAATTTGAGAGCCAGAGAGCGGGTTCTGCTTTGCGTATTAAAAAAGCTGGCAATACCCAACAAGTATGGCATTTGATATCACTTATTATATGTTACAACAGAATTAAAATGTGACAAATTCTTAAATTCTTTCGCTAATTAACTCTAACTTCAACACATACAAATTATTATTTTCAAGTACCACTACATATTTTCTCTAAAAGCGAAATTCATTTATAACAAGCATCATTTGTATGTTATATTATTGTTTCGTGGTGGGTGGTGGGTGTTTATCCCATGTCTCGCAGGACATGCGTTTGTCTATATATTTTTCCATGAATATTTTCGCGCAAAAAACATGATTTCAAAATCTAAAAAATTTATGGAAAATCTTCTGACTGCGTTGGAGACATCATTATCGTATTATTTGCTGCTTGAATTCAGCTTTTGATGTAGGTTATGTTACATGTTACGTAGTGCCTACAAAGGATCCAAAAAACTAACATAGAACGTATTCGGTCCATCCCGTATGATTCGTTACACATTATTCGATTTTTATTCTCCTGAAGGCATTATTTGCATTCATGTATTTGTTACCTAAAAATGTTAAGGACTTTGAAATTTCGCAAACATTACGAGCAGTCAGCGGTCGTGCTGCAGTATTTAAAAAAAAAAACACATTGAATGCGCAACCTTGTTATTGTCTTTATCATGATTACATTCCAACTTGAAAATGTCTGCCACAGGCAAATAAACGATTCCAAAAACAATTAATTTTCAACTTCTCCCAACTTCGCTTGATAATTAAACAAAGGTTTGTGTGTGAGTGCACTTCAAGTGCATACCCAACCGCTGTAAATCCATATACTAATCCGAATCTCACCGAAATCTGACAGATAAACTTTCACCTACGTTTTGATTGGCAGTTTTTTTATTGACACGTATTGTGGTGTTGTGACTTTTCTCGTGCGGTTTTCAGAAGTCAATTTTTTGCAATATTTAGCTCATAATGAAATACCACCAATGCCTAATTATACTCATGGGGTCTCTAACTATCGCCTTTGCCCAAAGAGTAGCTCCTGGAGTGCCTCCCCAACACTATGTAGATCCGAACCAACAACACTACCAACAAGCGCCCCCAGTTCAGTATGTTCAACCTGGTCAGGGTATGCATCAGCAGCACCATCAACCAATTCAACAGCAGCCGATACATCAGCAGCCCATACATCAACAACAGCCCATGCAGCAGCAGCAACAGCAACCTATTCAACCACAGCAGCCTATTCATCAGCAGCATCCCAATACACTTCAGCAACAACAACAACAGCAGCAACCAATAGGAGGAGTGCCACAACACCAAATGCATACTCAACATGTGCTTGACACAGCAAATCTTCAAGGCGAGAAGGCCCACATCCAAGAACATATGGATGTTCCCATTGATACAAGCAAGATGTCTGAACAGGAACTACAGTTCCACTACTTCAAAATGCACGATTCCGACCACAACAACATGCTAGATGGCTGCGAACTAATCAAATCCCTCATTCATTGGCACGAGAAGACAACTAAAGATTCAGCTCACCATGAAGAGGGCGCCCATGGTGCACATCAGGAGAAAATCTTCTCTGACGAAGAACTAGTCGCACTGATTGACCCCATTCTAGCGATGGACGACACTGGCCGTGATGGATACATCGATTATCCAGAATTCATAAAGGCCCAACAAAAAGCCGCTTCACAAAAAGCTGAAAAACCTTAAGCATTCCTGAACAAATTTAATTTGATTTAAATTATTTTCCTTTTTTTTACTTAATTAGGTATGTTTAATGTTGTCGAGGAGAAAAAGAAATAAATGAAAGAAAATGTTTTTGAAACAATTTGATGTCATTTTATTTGGTTTTTGATAGCAGCTATCGGTTGTCATTTGTGACAGTAGGAAATGTGCGAAGTTAGGCGTATTTGAGGGACGTTTAAGCTGTCAGAAATGTTAAACCATTTTCTAATCCTAAATCTATCAAATCAAAAAAAAAAAACAAATTATTTTGTGCCAATGCTAATTAAAACATGGCCACGGAAGAGCACAAGCAGCTTGCTAACGTAATCAAGGACGTTCATGATTCCCTACGCCTGTTAAGCAAAGAGAAGGGACCAGTCGACGCTTGGGAGCAACATGTTCAAAACACCGAAAGACTAAAAGAGTATGCCAGCGCTATGCAGAAGTTAGCATCCATTTGGGAGGACAACTCATCGAATTCCGACTTGCTTGCAAAGAGTAGAGTAAAGTGGACTACGGACTACTGTATAGCATATTACCTGACAGAAAAAATCCTGCTTGAAAAGCGCAATAGAGAACAAAGACTTCTAGAATCCCTAGAATACGACACTTCTTTATGTCAATATGACGACGAAAGCGACCAGCTGCAAGTGCTGGACGTTGGTAGCTGTTTTAATCCATTCGAAAACCTTGAGTTCTTCAATGTCACAGCCATCGACCTGTGTCCAGCAACTGATAGCGTTTTTGAAGGGGATTTTCTAAAGATTGACGTTGCTCAAGATATTGAAATTTCCCCTAAAAATGGAAAGATTCACACACTTCCAGGGAATTATTTTAACTGTGTTATTTTTAGCTTGCTTTTGGAGTACATACCATCATCGGAGCAGAGAATGAAGTGCTGTCTGAAAGCTTATGACCTGCTAAAGTTCGAGGGAATTCTAATTGTCATCACGCCAGACTCGCAGCATGTCGGAAAGAATGCCGCAATTATGAAGAATTGGAGATACACATTAGCGACTCTGGGTTTTAGTCGTATTAAATTCGAAAAGCTACCGCACATAACTTGTATGGTTTTTCGAAAATCAATTGATGTTCGGCTGCCGCAGCGATGGGCAGAAACACATAAGGAGCCATATATGACTGTGTCAATTGATATACCTCAGGACACCAAGTGGCAGTGAAATTCATTTCATTTTCCGTTAAGGATGAGACTTAATAAATTAAGATTTATTAAAATTCTTGTTTTTTTTTAGCTACCAGATAAGACTTGCCAGTCTTAAGTAATTGAAAAGATGTGCTTTAGTTTCTGTGTTTTTAAGATACCAGAAGCAATGCCTTTCGTTAATTGAAGAACAAATCGGCATCGACACATATAGTTGGTATTGTGTAGTGATGCTGCGGCCAGTAGCAAGTAAATGCGCCCGAGCTGATTTTCATTCGTGTAAAATTGTTTGCGAACTACAGTATGTTCCCAACTGATAGCCTAATGATGGTCACGTTAACGTGAAGGTTTAATTAGAAGAAACAGAAGACTAGCTTCATGAATTTTGAGGCAAGTAGGTACGTTGAGGTAGTACATTTTTTCTGTCTGCATCACATCTAATCCTTCGATGTACTTACTCACCAATCCATTTTAAGGTATCTGGAACCGCTATGTTTGTTCTTACTTAAGCTGTATTGGCTGCCAAATGTTGTTTAATGATCTTTTAAGCTCTTCTGTTCTGCGTTGATAGAACATATCGAGATCCCATCCGTGTTCACGTCCAGAAGGCAGAATTGCAGGCATTAACATTTAAACATTTCCCTTGTACTCATACTTCTGTACATTTTCTAACATTTCGAATCGTATGTAGGGTAGGAGCCTTCGTTTTAGTTTAGGGAATATTTTTTATTCACAAAAGACAGGCGTATTCATCCAACCTACACTTAATAGTATAATAGATCCAAGATATTTTAAATATTCGTACTTGGAAATGATTTTTCCATTCAAATAAATGTTTAGAATAGTTTGGAGTGGGTGAGAGAATGGACGGTATAGATTGTGTCTTTTTTGAGTAAATACAATACCCATTGCCCTTGAAAATATCAAATTTTGCCGATGCTAGCTTATGGTGGTTTCATCGTCAGCAAGGAATAAGTAATACACTCTGTGGTCCAGCACTTTTTGAAGCAAATAATTTAGTATTGTAAAAAGCAGAGGACTAAGGACGCTTTTGTGGTTGACCTGGTATCACCAGTTTTACAGTCATCAAACGATCGCTAGCTTTTGAAATAGTAAATGGCAGCAAGGTTTATACTAATGCCGTCCTTACACCATTTCATTTTGTAGTATATCTTGTAAGATTTTGTCGCCATACAAAATGTCCAATCGTCTTTTAACGACCAAAACGGGAACATTATGTTTCGTCTGAGTGGCCGTTCTCAAGAGAAATACACATTTTTTTAAATCAAATTGGAAATTTATGTTCGCCATTTCTACGTAGGACAACATAACTGACGAGGACAATGCATCATTAATAGACTTAATATTTAAATACACGCGCGGATGTAACTTAAGTCTAATGATTAAAATTAAATTTTATTGTAGTTGGGTTTGTTTCTAATTTGATTATTTATTCTATTCCGGATTAGAAGCGGCTGCAATATGTGGATGCCTTCGGTTCTCCTCCCATTCCTTGCGATGCATTTTCTTTCGATGTGAATGCATATTGGCATTGGAGTTGAATGTTTTCGGGCAATGTGGACATGTGTATAGAACTTCTCCAGTGTGAGTTGACATGTGTTCCTAAAAGCAGAAAGAAAAAAATATGTCAAAATGGAAATAAGTCAAATGGTGCTGCTTCGTATCAGAAAACTTAAACCATCACAATCCTAACAGCGAATTTTTATCAAAACAAACCCACCCCACACAACAGCCTTACCTTCAATGCCCCAGCCTTCTTAAAGGCCTTCTCGCACATGGGGCACTTGTGCTTTCGCTCGCACTTGTGCACATATGAGTAGTGCCGCTGAAGTGCAGGCGAATTAGGGGCTACCTTGCCGCAGATGTTGCACACATGAGGCACATTCGTCTCGGCATGCATAGCATTCATATGCCTCTTAAGACCATATTTATTCTTTAGTTTAGCCCCACACTTGTCGCACTGTACGCCAGGTAACGATACACCGGCATGCTCTAGCAAATGTCTCTGGAATGCCTCGCGTCCGCGTATCGACTTGCCACATTGATCGCAGATTTTCGCATACACATTCTGGTGCACGTTGTTAATGTGGGCTCGTAGGGTGTAATTCGATGGGAAGCTACAAATGGAAATTAAATGAGATACAATTATGTGGATGAGCTTCTCTATCTTGGCTTACAACTTGCTACACTCCTCGCAGCGGAACTTGCGCTCCTCCTCGGGGATGTGGATGTGCAGGTGACGCGTTAGCAATGGTTTCTTGAAGAAACTCTTACAGCACTGATGACACTGATAAATACGTTGTTTTTCTGTCACGTGGATGTTCATGTGCACCTCTAGACATCGTCGGTCGGCTAGAACTTTATCACATTTATCGCACTTAAAGTGTTCAGGATTTAAATGTGTATGGATATGATCGACTAGAATTCCGCGTTTTAAGAATTTTTTTCCACAGCATGAAGCGTAACCTCGTTCATTATGCTTTGAGCGATAGTGTTTCTTTAAAGCGAAAAAGTTCGGTATCGGAACCAAGCAAATGGTACACGATAACTTCATGTTCTTCATAATTATTTCATCGTACTCCTGAGAGAGTTCCCGTTTTTTTATTTGCTCCTCTGTTGTTACTTTTGGAGTTGTATCTTTGCGGGGGTTTTTGCACGGACGACCGCGTTTTTTGCCCGTTGATGCTACGGCTTTTCGCTTGGGCAATTCTTGTTTCACTTCCAATTCACTCTCAATATCTTCAGCGTCATCGTCGTCTTCCTCCTCCTCTTTGTCATCTTCATACTCATCGTCCTCTTCGTTGTTAGAGTGGTGATCTTGCCAATCGGCGGATCTTTCAATCTCATCTTTGTCGGAACATTCCAAACTTGCTTTTACACTTCGCTTTACCCGGTTCTTGGCTAAATTTGCAAGTGGAACTTCCGATTCAGAGTCCTCCGAGTTGCTTGAGTTCCCGAAAAACTTTTTTTTTGAGTTGTGTCTAACATCGCCTTTCAAGTCATCATCAGGAAGTGGAACATATTGCAAATCATGGGCTTCTATGTCTTCTTTAACCTCCTGCTTGACGACCTCTGTAATTGAATTTTATTTGAATTTAAGTCCTTCATCGAGTTAGACTCGAAACTCAAATACAACCCCAACCCTACCTGAATTCATAAGATCAGTTCTTTCACACGGATCAAACTTTTCAACATTCTGAGCATCCACAAGAATCACAATTTCTTCATTCTCCTGCTTCAGACGTCCCTCCGCTGTTGTATTTGTTTTGACAAGTGTAATATGAGCCTGCTCCACTTGGAGGTAGAACTTGTGAAATGAGTCCAATGCCGTCCAACAGGAGGTGCAAATAAATTTAGCATTTTCGTCGTTTTTGTTTGGCTTGACGATGCAAAGAGAATACATTTTTACCGTTTTATTTGCAGCCAAGTTTTTTTTTTGTTCTTTTAGGTGCAATGTTTACCTGAATCCAAAAATGTTTGATAATTACACTGGCCGCATTTAGCTGATGGCCTTCTTCACTAAAGATGTCTATTAGTTGATTAGGGAAATTAACACACAATATACAAAGCATTTCCGCTGTGTGGAGTGCTACTTTTAATCGTTTTTATAAAACTTCACTGCGATGCCTTCATACGAAATTAGACATTTTGTAATTACGAAGGGTTTGTTGATTGTCATGCATTTGACGCTAGAAAAGTGATGCCAATTTTTCTTTTTTATAAAAGGCGTTTACATGAAGGATTTTGATTTTCAGCTCGGTTCCACATTTCACTTTGACTTGAAATGAAATCGAAAATGAATTTGTGTGTTCTACTTCTACATTTTAATGTAGTCGATGTCAAATTTTTCGAAAGTGGAATTTTTGTGTTCCACAATTCGATTTTGTCGATTTAAAAGTGATTTCAAATCGAGTAAGAAATTAAATTTTACACCAGTCTGCGAACTCTGCAGATCATCTAAGAGGTTCTAGGAAAACAGATCGGGTGTCACAGAAGTTTTGTTGGAAAATTTGAGCAAAGATGTGAACACTCACTGAGAACGCGAGTGGATGGAAAAAACCAATTCGATTCTCCAAAATCGTTAGCACTTTTGTCAAAATTGTTCATACAATGCTTTGCCACAGAGCGAAGTCAGCATCGTTTCCGATTGACCTTTGAACATTTTTTTCGCCAAGAAAACGCAAAACTTCTGCTAGCTGGAACGTGACAACAATTAAAGATTGCTCAAGGTGAGATTCCACAATTTGCAAAACCATTATTAATTGTCATTTATTTAGACGGTAGCGTATAAATATTTAATTTTACTATTAATAACAATTGAACTTTGGTTAATAGCTTTTACAACATAGGCTGTTTTCAATTTCACGCAGTGATTTCGAAAAAAAATCAAAAGTTACCAAATCGATCGAAATATAGAACACTGGAAATGATTTCATTCGATTTGCAATATCGATTTCGATTTCATTTCACTCGATTTCTGGAACCTAGCTGTTTATATCGTTTTTCAGTGAAGAAACGATATTGCACATGTATTACAAAAGTGACAAGTGTTATCACCTGTAAAAGCTCTTTAAACTTTTACCCAACATCTACATTTGATATATGTATTATATATACATATATATAGGCGCACTAACTTAGATTGCTTATTAATACCGCAAATGACATTATAGCTTTGTTCAAAGAGGCTGTCCAGCTCAGTGCAAAGCATGTAAATTACAGGTTTTCGTGTTTGCTTTTGATCAATGACTCTGCTCCAAGCAGAATTTTTGCACTTGCTTTTGAGGTAGAACAGATTTGTGAGAAACGTCAAAATCAGTTGTGATTGCAAATTAAATTTTTTGTCGTCGCAGTGAAAAGTTGTTTGTTGATTAACTAAATAGAACAAATCGAAATATCTTCTGATAAAGGCCAATCGGTTGTTGTAACAGTAAGTAACAATAAGTACATGATTAATGTTCATTAATTCACGATTTATACTAAACTCAAAAAATTATTCAACAGTCGAAAATGAAATTGTCATTTTTTGACAACCAAAATATGGCTGCAGTTTTCTGTTCTACCTTTGAACTACTATTTAGCAATGTCCGTCCGTCCGTGTCAACTTTTGAGGCCTTTAAATTTATGCTAGGAAGCTGAAATTTAGAGCATATACTCCTTACGCTCCCGAAATGGTAAAGTGTTAAAAGTTTTTAAATCCGCCCACTGCCACGCCCACAATTTAGAAAAAATCATTTTAAGGCTAAAGTTAGAGAGATAGAGTATTGGAACCTTTACAAGATATGTAGGCACCGCCCTCCTTTATAAGTCTGTCATATAAGATTTTTTGCCACGACTACTTTTTTCACTAAAATGCTGTTTTCAGCGAAAATTTTCATAGAAACTGAAAAAAAAAGTTTAACAAGATGTTTAGAAAATATTTTTTCCAATATATCGCCCATACAAAGTTTTTGGTCACGCCCACTTTTTGGGGGCGTTTTTTTTTTAAAAAAAAAATATTTTTTTTTTATAAATTTCTTAGAATGAAAAGATATCCATCACCTTCGCAATGCTTTTTTCTTTGGGGCATATAGGGATATGGATAGGGTGGTATCGTACTGTTCGCCCCAAGCGGACTGTAGCCTTTCCTTTTGTTTTTGTTACTTTTGTAATACACTTGTGATATGATCTGTTTGTTGAAGAAACAGTACGAGGAACTGGTGGTTTTCTGGTAAGGAGGAAGGTAATTATCACGTGGTATCTAGCAAGGTAAAATCGACTTTACTTTCGCAAATCTAGGTACATAATAAGGGAAAAAACTTTCACTTTACAAACCAAATACTTTGTTTAAAAATTATTTCGATAATGTTTAAATAATGAACATTTTCTGACTCCCATATAAAACAATTACGACATCTAAGTTTAAATTGTTACCATATGATTAGATGGAGGCAAAGAGATTATGTTTTAAAATACTAAACAAAAACTGATTTTAACACGAAGTTTTTTTCTTTTCTTTTTAATTTTTTTTTGTTCATGCGCAAAATCAATTAATACCGTGGTCCTCAATGTCTGAAGTACAAATATTTGATTATTTCTATGTCGAAACGATTTTAGTAGGACACCAAAATGAGGGCCAGAGTAAATATTGAGTAAAAACTTGTTCAAATTGGTAGCTAAAGGAGCGCACTTAATCTATCACACTGAGCTTGAAAAGAAACTTACAAAAGGTAGTTTAGGGCAGATTTTGCGCAATTTTTACAAAATGAAAAAAAAAAACCGAAATCGAAATCGAATACGAAATTTGAACAGTGACGTGAAATAACGCCAAACGAAATCACCAATTTGAATTATGAAGCAAATCGATTTTGTTTTTGTAATACCTACCTGTCTGTTTAGTGAAAAACTTGCATTATTTATGGCTTAACTACATTCGGAAAAAAGTGACTGCTGCCACCTCGTGCTCAGAAACTGGCATAAGAATCTATTTCAACCTTCAAAAAGCTCTAAGAAAGCATAAACAATAACAACAAGCATTTGCCAACGAATAAAAGAAAAATATAACGGTAAGTTCAGTAACTAGTGAAAGCTGTTTACTCTAAATGTATTAGCTTTTTTGCGAATTTTAACAAAATGTTTTACTTGGAAGTTAGAGGTATCTCTAACTTTCAAAGAAGTCACTCTGTGAAAAGCTGAGAGAAAAATACAATTGCAAACGGTGTGGAAAAAGAAAGTGTTTTCTTTACAATCCGTCCGTAATCAAAATTCACACTCTCAGCTTATAGATAAGTTGAAACAAAATGTTTTTTTAACACAATAAACAGAATATCTGTTGTGATTTTCAAAAACATTAAAATTTAAAAGATTGCGAATTGTTTTAAAATACTAAACAAAATACTTTTGCACTCTGAAAATTATGACAAGTTTGAGAGAATTCACTGAAGTATGAGTATATGAAATAAGTTCTAAATGATTGATAATCGAAATAAAAGAAATATTGCAGTCACTTATGCTAGATGTGCCAAATTTGTTTGGCGCTCTTTAAGGATCTTTCAATTTGCATGTATGCCAATGTATACCAATTGAGGGACCAACAAAAATGGAAACGAAAAAATACGATTCAATCAAAGTTCTTTCCGAATGAAGAGCTTAAATAATCGCACTTTTAACCTTTACTTGGCCCGATGTGATAACCCAAGTTAAACCAGCCAAAAATTAAACCGTATTTTGCAATTTCATTTATGTTTATTTTAGGCTTCCTGATCAATGAGAATTCTTTGGAATAGTAATAGTAAGACGCTACCAAATCCAGGTTAAATTCTTACAACTTAACACTTTGCGGACACTTGGCACTTAGATCAAATATGCAAGTTGATGTGACGGGTCAGATGATACTTTGTATAGAAACTTAAGTTGCATTGATCACAGCGATGTTTTCGTTCTCGTTGGTCTTTTTTTTTGTGGCTTTGCATGTGGCGATTAAGGTTCTTGCGGCTGGAAAATACAATCGCGCACATCTCACACTTGAAATATTCTGGATTCTGATGTTTTTTGATGTGGTCAATAAGATGACAACGCTTTCGAATTATTGTGCCACAACAGGAGACGTGCCCGGTTTGTTGATGAGTGACGCGGTAATGCGTCATGAGGGCGGTAAACGTAGACACTTTTCCATGACATATATCACACGACAACTTTATAAAATTTGAAATAAGTCTGTCTCGATCATCCATTTTTATCTGGTTTACGGCGTTTTTGATTTTTGTGTTTTGTTCGCTTTTATTTATTTTAGCTGTCGATTTGACGCCTTTACAGGCCGTTTCATCATCATCATCTTCACAGCCTGACGTAAAGCTCCGTCTTTCATTGTCAATTGGCATTGTAGTGCTGTAGGAGTTGCCCTCGCCGTACACTATGTCTATGAAAGGATGCGTGACTGTTGGTGGAATGTATTTGCTATCATCTTGGTCGGTGGTTTGTGTTTCATCGGCACATTCTTGCACCTCAAATACAGTAAACGTTGTTAGTGATTGCTCAGTATCACCGGCTTCCAGTTTTATTTCTGTTGCTATGCTATCAACAGGATTTTCTGGCATCGGCTGATCCCCTATACAGGTATTGATTTGTTGCAGACAAATATGTGCCGCTTCGACTTGCAAATAGAATACGTGGAAGTTGCTCAGCATGCTCCAACAGGACGTGCAAATAACATTTGCATTCACATCGTCTGAATTTGGCTACGGAATAGCAAATTGTTTAAGAAAATTCAGAAAGGTTTCCCCAGAGAATTATTTCCAATTATGTATGTATTTACCTGCAACCAAAAATGCTTGGAGATGATTTCACTGATGCCTAACGAGATTCCTTCATCTTGGAATATTTTTAAAAATGCATTCGATGGCTTGACACACAATATGCAGATCATTTTTTCACTTAATCTAATTTTTATTTATTTACAAATCGATAGGTACACAACAGAAAATTACATTTTTTTCTCTGAGAAAAGTCCACTGGGTAAACAACGGCATCATAACAATGGGTGTCTTCCGAATCATTTTACTTCCTGCAGCTCGACCACTGATTGGTTGAAAAGCATGCGAAATTAGGGTTTTTTTTAATATTTTGAAGTAAGATGGTTAGGCAAGAAATATTGCCCTACGCAGAAGATAAATAGAGAAATGTCAAAAATTTTATATAGTTAGAAAATAAAGCAGATTTAAGTGATGCCAAGTTTCGAAAATTATTTTATTTTGCATTGTATAATGTAAAATTCTCTCGTACCTAAACTCGAAAGAAACTATTCTAGACAGATGACAGAAGTAGCAAATCAGTTTACAGTTTGTAAAGAAAAAAATTAATAAAAATCAATTCTTTGACGAAACATGTAATTTTTGTTTAGAATAGATAGCATATTAAAAAGTTGTAGATGGAGAGTTCTCCCCATTTTAACTATCTCGTATACTAAAAGTTGTGACTCGGCATGTGTATCTTGAATCTACAAAGGAGAAAAACGTATGATGCTCAGAACGGGATCGTCCGAAGACAACTTGCACTTACACCGTGTGCAGTTTCCCCAGAGTCACAAAAGTATTCGTTACTATCGGAGACAAATTGCTGAATCTACCACTTCTTTCATCAAAACGAAGAAGGTTGGCTAGTTCAATTTCACTTAGGTCATCCTTTCGGCGCAAATGCCAGTCTTGCACTCACAAAAGCCGAACAATCGCAAATAAGACGTCAGCTTCCAGACAGCGCTTACATATTAAGGCTCGAGCTCTAAGAGGACTGAAACTAGTGACAAGGCGAATTACGGATTTTAAATGAGATACGAAGTGCATGATACAGGAGTGCCGTGGAGTAAAATAACCCACGCGTGCATCAGATATAAGTCACGTCTCTTCAGCAAATATTAAAATATATTGGATTGAAATGCAGACGATTAGCACTCTATGCATCGTTGTGGGCAATTAAAGGTTTGTAAATATGCCGCCTGGTAAGAGCGTTACGGAGGAAGTCATTGTATGTTCAAGGTAGCGCCGATAGCTATTACATTCAAGATGATCAGGAGGAGGGAACATTTTTCCCTGTTCTTAAGCGTCTACAAAAAACACATTTAAGCCCATACATGGCAGGGTCAAACGCTTTACGGACTTGCACAGCAGACAATAATTGCTTACAACTACTAAATAACTACGAACGAAAATATGAAAATAGGTCCTAAGAGCGCCCGAAACCTTCTCATTTCATAATCCAGACGTCTGAATACATGAATATTATTCAGGTAAACGTGAAACAGACCCCATGACACTGGCGAAAAAACTCCTTATCGCAACCATCGAGTGTTCCTAAACAAACAAAGTGTTCCAAAAACAAAAATTTAGCCCCACCTACCTTAAGTCCACCCGTCTTCTTGAACGCCTTATCGCACATGGGACACTTGTATTTGCGTTCCATCTTATGCATATACGATATATGGCGCTGCAACGCCGCCGCACTAGGTGCAATCTTGCCGCATTCGCTGCAAACATGCTTCATTTCGGTTTCTGGATGCATTGATTCCATGTGCCGCTTGAGTCCATATTTGCTGGTCAGCTTAACGCTACACTTTTCGCACGGAACAAGCGGTTGTGTTATGCCGTCATGCTCTAGCTGATGCTTTCGGAATGCGTCCGGGCGACGAAACGATTTTCCACACTGATCACAGATGCGGGTGTACGCTGCGTTATGAACATTATTAATATGCGTGCGCAGGATGTCTTGAGTTGAGAAGCTGCAATGAGAAATCAACATCAACATCAATTGTGGCGCAGAATGTATAAGGGAGAATGTCCTTACAACTTTTCGCAGTCTGGACACTTGATATTGCGTTCGGAAATGTGCGTTTGCAAGTGGCGGGTCAGCAGCGGCTTTGTATAGAAACTCATTGTGCACTGGTCGCACTGATAGATGCGTTGCTTCTCGGTGTCATGCGTTAGCATATGGCAATCGAGGCCCTTGCGATTGGCCAGCACTCTGCCACATTTCTCACATTTAAAGTACTCCGGATTTTGATGGGTGTAAATGTGATCGACAAGAACACCACGTTTGCGAAACTTTTTGCCACAGCAAGCCGCATACCCGCACGCGTTGTGTGCGGAACGATAGTGTCGCTTCATAATAGCAAAGTTCGTAAATACCTCTGAGCAGATATCACACGTTAGTTTTATGTTCTTTGCAATCATTTCGTCGTACTCCTTTATGCGTTCCATTTTCTTTGATTGCTCCTCCGTTGTTCTTTTCTTTTTGCACGGGGTGTTTTTTGATTCCCCTTTTTTCTGTCGAGTGCGCTTTGTGGTTTCTTTTGCGGGATCTTTCTTCTTCACCTTTGATTTCGATATGCGCTCCTCATAGTCACTGTCATCATCATCGTCATCGTCGTCGTCGGTGTCTGTCCCCTGATCCCGCCAGGCTGATGGTGATGGGTTCTGTGACCCAAAATTTTCAATGTCCACCTTACTTTCGGAAGAAGAGTCGCTTTCGGCGTAAGCTTTCTCCCCAGACTTACGACTTCGCGTGGAGCAAGCGGGTGGAGTATCATTTTCAAGAACGCTTTCGAAATCAATGGAATTATTTTGAGATTTTGAATTTTTATCGCTCTCAGACGGAAGAACGTCGTGTAGCAAAATCGCATCGGCATCTTCCTTTAATTCAACTTTTATATCTGTTGGGTGAAATAATCTTTGTAATGAAGGTGCAAAGATGAAGCTATTCCTCCCCATTTCATACCTTCTTTCAGTAATTCCACCGCCACCAAAGCAAAGGGTTCAACACTTGGTGCTTGCAGTCCTTGCGCAATTTCGTTTCCCAACTTCAAGTCGTCTTCGTCGATGCTATTGATGTTTTGCAATATAAGATGTGCTTCCTCTACTTTTAAGTAAAATTTATGAAACGAATCCAAAGCCTTCCAACAGGACGCACATATTACATTTGAATTAACGTCATTTGGATTCGGCTGTGCATAGTATTTAAGTGGAACTGATTAAACGTTCTTATTTTCTTATAATTGATTTGTTTACCTGCAGCCAAAAATGTTTTACGATAATTTCACTGATATTTAGGGCGCATCCCTCATCGCGAAATATGTGTATGGTTGCTTCAGATGTTCGAACACATAATATACACAGCATTGTTTAATGAAAAACATATAAACACAAATTTTAAAATATCTTCGAGATATTTTAATAATTTACTTCAACAAATCAACAAAAAGTGCCGAAATGATTTTTTTTGTAACTTTGACTTTTCTTTTGGCATTTGTATTGGGTAACGCCATCTCGGGGTGGTAAGGGTAATATTTCCATGTAGGTGGTGCCAAGTTATTTTTTTAAACGTAAAGGGTTTTTTCTTAAAAAAAAATTATTTATAGCTTTCTACATTAATGTGGCTTTTCATTGGACCCGAAAAAATTTTATTTTTATTAAATATAAATACATATTTACAAGCAAATAAACAGAGTGAATTACTATTTTTTATTTTTATAATTTGGGCTAGCAAAAGGGATTGTTGGCACCCTTTATAGTAACACAGCACGAGCACAAAGGAAATGAGGGATTAGGAGAAAGGATGAGAATGCACACTGCATTCATTGATTTTAAATGTTCGCTCGTGGTTCGAATATGTGGTTGTTTCAACAAAGTTTGTTTAACATATACCGAGGATTGATGGCCTTTCGGTTTCAGCGATTGAATTTTTTTTAAATCTTGCTTTAGCTATCCATTGGTACTGAAAAAGTCCGTTTTTTTCAATAACTTTTATATAAAATAAAATATACAATTGGCATTTGACAGTCGTAGAGAGTGGTCGATAACAATTTACTATGGAACAAAAATCGTGTTGAAATTTTTAAAACATTTTATTTGAATAAATGTTCAGTTGTAAATACACAAAAAAAAAATTACGTGACTGATATCGACTGATCACCGAAAAGTGCTAGCATGCAAGCAAAAAAGTAGCTCGGAACAAGCACGCTTTCCTTTTTAATACTTCCCGATCTTCCTACGAAACAACTTTAATTATCTGCCCATCTTTGACCCTTTTTAAATTGTTTTTATTTTTCAGATAAACATTGTAGTGATGGCAGTTCTTCTGTACTGTTATTTAAATTAAAAATAAGTTGAAATCTTGTGCATATCTACTATGAAATCAAAAACGATGGATGATTAGAACGATTTAAGTGCAGAATACATATATGCCTAATTTATCATGTAATTAATTAGTGCGTAGGTCGTAACACTGGCACTAATATCATTTCGACTGGCAAACCAAAAGACTTTCGAACTCTTTTGAAAATGTTCGTTTGGAACTCGAATGACAGTTCTTCTCCTTGAAAGGAAGAGAGAATTGTCTCGGGATTTGAATTCAGAATCAAAACCAGAAGCACTCACACTTTCAAACATAACAAACTTCATTTAATAATTCAATAATTCTTAAATTACATTACCTTAAAATAATTTAATATTATTTAAACAATTTTTAAAATAATATTATGTATATTATGCAACGACATGAATATATTTGTTTGTTTGATTCTCAATCTTCCGGATTAGTAATCGAAAACGACGTAAACCAAATCAACTGCGGCAAATTGCAAGTTTTAATCCTGCAGTCAAAAGACGTCAGACACAACATATTAGGTCCGTTCCTTTAAATATAAATTCGTAATAATTTGTACGAATTATTTTGAATTTTTAACAATGCCTTTTGCTAACTCGAACAAAAAATCGTAAAAGAGAGCACAAGATGTTACCCCTCCACTGAGAAATTTACGAATTTAAACGCAATAAATTTCTTGTAGTAAATATGATAAAACTGTCAAAATGTTGGCAGTTGTTATTAAATTTTAGTTATTTTTTTTATTAACTAAATAAAATTTCTCTACCAATACAAACGTTTTCACACTATTTAGACTGTATCCATAGCAGCACTTGTTAATTGCTTTCGTTAACTCGTCACAAATCGTTTCATACTTGAAATTTTACTGCTTTTTACCACAAAAGCCTTCCCTAACTTTTTCTTAAAATTCTATATTCGTGAGATAATTTATCCCCACCATGGAAATTTTAACAATCTTTACAAATCTTACAAAAAAAAAGGAAGAGAACAGATCTATTCATTGAAGAGATTGATAGCAATTTTGGTCGAATTTTCGGTAAGATATGTGCTTATTAAACCGGAGAACCAACTCCCTATATAGAACTCACGGTGAAATCGAATTATACAAAAAATTTACGAGACCTTCAAGATTCACTTCCATCTAATAGAAGTTAGTTTAGAGAAGACATGGGTTTTCACATATTATTTCGCTTAAGCAAACACAAAAAAACTCACCCGAAGTCTCTGGCCTGTCTTAAAACCCTTCTCACACAGGGTACACTTGTGATCGCGCTCATACCTGTGCATATAAGCTATATGCCGCTTCAGGCCGTTCGCGTTTGACGAAATCTTTCCACATATCGAGCACTGATGTGTAACTTTGGACGCTGGATGATGATGCTTCATATGAAATTTAACATTAGTTTTACTCGCAAAATCTAGACCGCACTTTTCACAATTTACACGAGGTCTTGGTTCAGCATTGTGCTTCAATTGTTGATGAATTCGGAGCGTGTTCTTGTCGCGACACACTATACCGCATTGTTCGCAGATTTGCTCGATTACTTCGTGTGTCATTAGATGCCGCTCCAACCTTTCTTTGCGTTGAAAACTCTTCTGACACTTTGAACATTTGAATTCACCGGATTCTTTGTCATCCAAATGCACTATCATGTGGCCATTCAAACCTTTACGACTAGTCAACACTTTGCTGCACAGCTGACACTTGAAGTATTCAGGATTTTTGTGCACAAAAATATGTGAGACCAACTTGTGGCGAGATTGAAATTTGGTGTCGCAACAGGTTACGTACCCGTCAATATTGTGAACAGATCTGTAATGTCGCTTAAGTACAAAGAATTTCGTCAGAGGGATATGACAGATTTCGCATGATAGCTTCAAGTGTTCTTTGATAACCTCATCAAAATCTCGTGGGCTTACTCTCTGACTATACATATTCGGATTACGTTTACTCTCCTTGCCGGTCTCTGTGCGCTTCACTCTCGACTTTGCTGGCCGGTAGTCACAATCTGTGTCCGATTCGCAAGTTATTTTATGAGTGGGATATCGCGTTTTTCTACATTTAACTAACGTTGTTAGAGGAAGCCCAGACTCTGAATCAGAGTCGGAATATGGTTCATCAATTTTATCGTCAAGATAATTTTCTTTTACGTTGGACTCATCTACATTCCCATTTGAGTCTTCATGGGACTCCAGCTTAATATCTACAAGTCAATAAAACATAAAATATAATCCTTGACAGCTCCAATGCAATGCAAACCTGTGTCCAAATAGTTTTGGTAAGCATCGAATTCAATCATTTCAGATTTTTCATCTCCAGCCGGGAGTTTAACACTAGCCAATTTAGCATGAGCTTCTTCTACTTTTAGGAAGAAGCTGTGAAATGAATCCAAAGCACTCCAACAAGAACAGCAAATGGCTTTGGCGTTGAGATCTTTTTCATTGGGCTAATTGGAGTTTCATTAGTCATTTTGAATTTAAAGTTTTAATGTTGATATATTTTTACCTGCACCCAGAAATGTTTTGTTATGATGTTGCCAATGTTTAGACGGAGGCCGTCCTCATCGAAAATGTAAATTGTTTGATCCGAAGGCAACACACACAATATGCAGAGCATTATATTATCTGATTTTGATGATAATAATATTCTTATTTGAATGGTGTTTTCAATTTTAAGACTTTTTTTGTTTGTTGATGTTGATAGTTTTTGACATTCGTTGGGAAAATGTCATTCGGAGGGAAAGAACACAAAAAAGTGCTGCCAAATCAGTTTCAATTTGGTTGTAAAACTCTATCTGAATAGTTATTAACAAAAATACAGGATAAGAGCTGTGAAGGTCTTCGGCTCTAGTGTTTTTGTATTTAAAATGGAATGTTGCTCCATGAAGTGCCAAAAAAAGCATCAGAATAAAAATATTATCTCCATTTCAATGCCCTGCTAATTAGTCTGGAACCCGACCTTAGTTCTTAGCAGAGAAAACGGATTCTGTAACTGTTAGGGTCTTCGATTCGAACGGATACGATGAAAGCGTATAGTTTTAAAACATATATTTTGATGGCTTATACTAATTTGCTCCTAATCCTCTTCATCACAATATCGTGTCAATCAGAGGATAAATTGTATGCCATACCTTATCGAAAGTACTACTAGTGCTTTTTCAATTTCTCTGGTTATTCTATATACCTGGTCAATGGTAGTGCAAGTTCTAAACCCGAATTGGGGATGCGGTATTAATCGGCGTTCTTTAATAATCGGATGCAATCGCTTCAATGTAAGTTTTTCGAATATCTTCGACGTTATTGGTCGATGACATTTTGTCATTTGGAAGTTTTCCTGGCTTAGGAACCATTATAACCTCAGCTATCTTCCTTTGTCTGGGAAAGTACAACAGCCTAATTGAAGCATTTATGAGATAAACAAACTTGATTAGTGCTTTTGTGGGCAACTCTTTAAGAACCTGTCCCTTAATAAGATCATATCCAGGAGCCTTGTTTAATTTGAGTTTTCGTATTTCATGACACAGTTCGACCAGCGATACTTTTCTTATTTGAAAATTGCCAGATACCGTGATTGAACCAGCATTTTATTAGTATTAAACCGCTGTAACAGTTATAAAAATGGTAACTCAGCTATGTGTTCAATATTATATCTAACTGCAGCTTACAATTGAAACGTCTATGACTGGATTGCAGAAATAAGTTTGTTAGCTGAAGATAAAGAAGTACTGATTGCAGTATAGTCGTTCATTGCTAGGTTAAGCTGGGTAAAGCTTTTAGAATGCTGTCAGTCTTTGATGATCCAGAGTGTTTTACTATCATCGTCTGATCTATATAGATCATTTTAGATAGTAAAAACAGCTTATTTTATCTCTTGTTTTTCCCTATTTGTAACGAGATTATAATCTGAAATTATGGAGTCTGGTACCCTACTCTGGAGTTTACACGTTCGATCTCAATGAGTTTGGCAGAACTCACACTCAGTGTTGAATTCTGAGTCTAATTAAAAGCCAAAGTTGTTATTTTTGCGTGATCTAAGAGTTAATAACAGCAGGAGTAAATTTGATATTCCTTTGAGAACACCGATGATCTCAAGTCGTGTCAACCCACGGAATCGCATGCACAATTGCGGGTTAGCAATAAGATGATATAATGCGATCTCTCCCCGCAATGTTTTTGGATGAAGCTACAGGAATATTGGACATGGGAAATTTATTTCTTTGCTTATAAACTTTTGAGACAAACGCAATGTTTTTGGATGAAGCTACAGGAATATTGGGCATGGGAAATTATTTCTTTGCTTATAAAGGTTGTTTCAATACTTCATACAAATCGATCACAACTAAGACCGTCTGCGTGACTGAAACTAGTTAGTCTGGCAATAGGCTCCCAACTGTGTATATGAACGAATCGGATATATATATTGTAAAGTTTCTAACAGCTTAACGAACGTTTCATTATTCCCTTCAATGTATTTTTTGTAGGCTCCCGACACTAATTATTTTAGCTAGTATTAAGTTCTTATAAGAAGCCAGTCCTTTGACTACTTTTACTTATATTTTCTTTCAACCAGACACTACAATAGTGCTATATCAAGAGCAGCATTATATTCATTAAAGTGTGTAACGTTGCAACAGTACGATCGATAGAATCTGCGCCCGTCCCAACGTGATTTTTAATTGATATTAATTCAAATACATATTGTCTTTTAACAACTCACTAAGGTGTAAACATCTATATTGAAAATTGAACTGTGTGCATCAGTAATCAATCAAAAATAATAGTAAACAAATTACACTCACCCTTAAGCACTTTAGCGTCTTGAATGCTTTTTCACATAGCGTACACTTGTGCGGCCGTCCTCGTGTGTGCATATATTCGATGTGACGCTTAAGACCGTAGCCAGAAGCTGATATTTTTCCACAAATGTGACATTCGTGAACAACCTTAACTATAGGATGCTGATACTTCATATGAGTGTGTAGAGTGGAAGAGTCCGCAAGATGAACACCACATTTCGGACATTGTTGTCTCTGTTTTGGTATTCCAGAGTGCTCGCGTAACTGATGTTGTTTGAGGTATTGTCTACCTCGAACTACCTTGCCGCACTGTTCGCAAATAACTTCAGGTCTCACATGTGTTTTAACATGCTTTTCTAGCAATTCTATTCTGCGAAAACCCTTTTTGCACTTAGGACACTGGTGGATGCGTTCTTCGTTTACGTGTGTCGTTTTCATGTGACGTTTTAGCCCTCTAAGATTGGCCAGAACTCGACCGCACTTGGTACACTTGAAGGTCTCTGGATCTTTGTGCATAAATATGTGGTGGACTAAGGCATGACGACTGTCGAACTTCTTTTCACAACAGACAACGTAGCCAACTTCATTATGCGCCGCTCTGAAATGTGTCTTGAGACCGAAGAAATTGACCAGAGAAATCTGACAAATGTCGCACGATAGCTTCATATTCTGCTTAATGAAGTCATCGAATTTATTGCACGGAATCCGATGTTTGCCAAACAATTGTTTAGAGGTATTATTTTTTGTAGCTGTATTGTTCTTTTTCTCGTCGTTGTAGTCAGAATCATTGTCATTCTCATTATAACTATCATCGGAGGCATCACTGTCGCTGCCGGTTTCATCACTTTTTGTTGATTTTCGAAATGCACTTAACTTGTCTAGGGGAACATCCGACTCGGACTCCAAGTCAGATTTTATTTCCTTTTCAGTCTCAATAACACCCAGCCGTTCATTAACTTGAGGAAGATCACCTTTTGATTCCTCACAGCTTTCCAATTTAATTTCTGTAACAGGGTCTACAAGTTGAATGTTAGCATTCGGTTTGGTAGAGTTAACAAGTCCTAAAGATTACCTTCGGGTAAGAAATCGGCGTGCGCGACGAATTCACCGTTTTCTGATAGTACTTCATCATTAGAATGTTTAATGCTGGTTAACTTAACATGAGCTTCTTCCACCTTTTCGTAGAATTTATGAAACGAGTCTAGCGCAATCCAGCAGGAACAGCATATTACACACTTGTTGTCATCCTCTGCTCCTGGCTAAATCAGGATGAACGGCATAAATAGGACACTGTTTGATTGTTATTACTTTGTGATTGATTTCTTTACCTGCAGCCAGAAATGTTTTGAGATCACATTACTTATGTTAAGGCGAATTCCGTCCTCTTCAAATATCTTTATTATATGATCCGATGCTGTCAAGCATAATATGCAAAGCATTTTGACCCGTCGTTTAATTAGGAGGCAGTAAAATTATTGCAAGTTCTTTTACTCATTTGTTGTTGATGTTGAATTTGTATTCTTTGACATTTACCAATTTGATACACATGCAAATGCAAGTTATTTGGATGTCGGCAGTGGTGCCAAACTATATTTATTCAAGAAATATTAACATAGTTTTTTATAACGTTATCTTGCGAGAAAAAATGAGACTCTCCGAACAGAGTAAACACTCAAAAAAATGCATTTAAGAGTGTTCACTTGGAGGTGTTATTTTAATTTTCAATTTCATTTATGTGTATTCATTGGACATAACTTAAACTTATGACACATTCGTTTTTTTTTACTTTAGTTTTATTTACTTGTTTTTTTCACGAAAGTCGGCATTGTTTTTAAAATATTTTAAACCTATAAATATATATACCTGGTAACAGATTTGACTTCTGTTTAGGGGTATGTATTTACTTAATTATACGAGATTGTGGGTCAGGCATTAAAACTCTCCATTCATGTTACAAAAATATGTCTTCGCAACCGCAATAGTTGGAAAAGATAGGCGTAAACTAAAAACTTTTTTAAAAACAGTTGAGTTTACGTTTAAGTTAAATGACCCTTGGAGTTGACTGTATAATTTAATTAGTCTTCTGTGGTCCTGATAGTTGTGTGTAGCATTTGGCATGGTAAAATAGAAATCGAAAAAAGCCAAGTGAGTTCAAGAGTGTATTCGATTGAGATATATGAGGGGTATTCCAGTGGCGAGTTTTGGAACCGATGCGGATATACGAAATGAGAAAAGAAGGAGTTTGTAAATATTCTTAAAAATCTTGCAATTTTATAATACAATTTACGAAAATTAAGTTTTATATAAATACTTGTTTTTATAGTAATAATAAAATAAACCCAGTCTAAAAAAATTTCAATTTTGTTTTTCTTAAAATAGTGAGTATTTTAAGCTGCAATAAGTCATTATGGTTTGAAATCAATTGAGAAATCGTATATATGAAGTATATGGATCAAATCATACAGTTCAAAAGAGTACACTATTGCTGAATTAACAAATAATATTACACGGTGGACAGATTGTTTAATATCTTCACTCGTTCTCGTTCTCGTTCTACGTTAATAACAGCTCAAATGTGTACATGGAAATTCGTTACTGAATAATAAAAGGTCACAAATCTGGTATACCGCCCAGCACAGCTGCATGGTTAAAATTATGTTTGGCTATTGATTTCTTCACTTCAGCGTGCTCAAGTGATTGGAAGTCATTTCATTCATCGTAAACGTTTAATGTTTAACTATGACTGATAGCGAGATTTTTCGTCTTCACCACTAAGCAGTTCTTGTTCCGTTGACGCGTTTCTTTTAATTTTTCATAAATCTTCCGAACTTTATTGGCACCCCACCCCTCTATTCCATTAGAACATTAGAATCAACACTACTTCACGTACCTTTAAATTTCATTTCCACTACAATTATAGAGATAAATAAACTTGCATTTAATCCGTTATGTTTTTCTTGCATTTTGGACCCACAGGCAAATAATTTAGATTCAGGCACAGAGTAAAGTAAGTCCTCCTAACCGCATACGGGTTAACGCTGTGTGTTATCTCTCAAGATCGAAAACACTAGAACACTCTTATAGAAATAATAACGGTTTTTCCCGCTTACTTAATTGATGTACGTATAAATTATATTCCGAAAATCACTTACCTTAAGTACAATGGCTCGCTTGAATCCCTTGTCACACAATGCACACTTAAACGTCCTTTTGTACTTGTGCATATAGGTTATATGCCGTTTCAGCGCGTATATACTGGACTTTACAGTCCCGCAAACATTACACACATGCGGGATTTCATTCTCCGAGTGCTTAGCCTTGTTGTGACGATTTAAAGCGGTCCTGGTAGAAAGTTGAATGCCGCATTTGTCACAATTAACAAATGGTTTTGGGTCATCTGTATGCATCAGTTGATGTCGACGGAAAGCATCTAGGTCACGAATAACCTTTCCACACTTATCACACATTTTGGCGTACCCACCTTTATGGACGCCAAAGATGTGTTGTCCAAGAGTAAATTTCGAGGCAAAACTGCAAGACAAATCCAATGGACAAGAAACAATCAGTACGATCTACGGTTTCCTGTTGGTAAACTTACAACTTATCACAGTCTTCACACTTGAACGTACGTTCCGCTTCCGATATGTGAAGGACTCTATGTCGATCAAGCAGTAGCTGTCGATGGAATCTTTTTGAGCAGATGTCACATTCGAATAAGAATTTTTTGTCGTGTCCTTTCTTGTGTTCCTTTAAGTTCTTGCGGCTCGCCAATATGCGGTCGCATATATCGCACTTAAAGTACTCGGGATATTTGTGCAGCAAAATGTGCTCAACCAATGAACCCCGCTTACAGAATTTCTTATCACAACACGAAACGTAACCAGTTTCATCATGTTCCGTTCGATAGTGTTCCTTGAGGACAGCAAAATTTTCCATTGGTGAATCACAGAAAGAGCACGATAGTTTCATATTGAATTTGATTAGCCCATCAGAGTGCTGAGAACCTATTTTATGATTAATTTCGTCATCATATGAAGATGTTGGCCATTCTTCATAGGTATTTTCGCCACTCACATCTTCTTTGGTTACATTTTGCTTTCGTTTAATTTTGATTGAAGTATTTCTGATGTTCTTTGAATTTCGCTTTACTTTTTCCGATATTTTATATTTTGCTAACTTGGCCAGAGGAATTTCCGACTCTGATTCAGATTTGATATCTTCTTGCGCCTGCTGCAACTCAGCACATCCCACCGCATCGAATGGATCAATAGGCTTTTCAATGTCGAATTCTTGCTGAATCTCTTTGGAGTCTTCATTTATTTCCTTTTTAATATCTGAAACTTTTGATGAAAACAAATAAATTTTTTCCGTGTTTAAAATGAGTATTCATCATACTTTCAGCTGGCATGTCACCACATACTTCAAAAATCTCTGGAATAGCTTCCAATTTTAATCCATCATCTTCGAATGGGATTAAGTTGAAAAGTGTTGAATGGGCGTATTCCACTTTTTCGTAGAATCTATGAAAAGAATCCAATTGTTTCCAGCAAGAGAAGCAGATGGACTTTGAGTTGGAATTATTTTCATTTGGCTAAAGGACACAGGAATTTCATCAGTCGATTTGTATTGTTTACATATTTCTTTGGTGTTGGTGTTGGGCTTACCCGAAGCCAAAAATGTTTGGCAATAATTTTATCGATATCGAAATCAAGTCCTTGCTTTTCAAAAATATTTATAACTTGATCATACTGCTTCAGGCATAAGATGCAAATCATTTTATGGTTTTAAAATAATTGGTAGTGCGTCGTCGAAGTATATTAAACAAAGTCTATCCAAAACGGTTTTGTTGATATTTTACATTTTGACATTTTGACATTTTGCTTAATAAACAAAACAAGTTAACAGTTGAGTGATGCCAAATTCTATTTACTTTGCTCTATTTCATTTTACCAAAGACAGGTAGGATTTCATACGCCACAAAATTACTATTAACATTTGTTAATAGTGGGTGGGGATAGGGGACTGTTATCGGCCGCGGTTTGAACACCGTGATATTATTAAAAGTAAACTGAAATATTTTAATTAAATTGACTTGGTTATGTTACGTTTTCACCAAAAGATAAGCCAAGATTATAGGCAAAACAATAAGAATAAACCTTGATGTGTTTCCACCAACAAAATATTAGATTAATACAGAAGTGTTTCCGTAAACCGATTTCTGGCTTTTGTTTTTAAAATGCAGCATAAAATGTCCAACACATACATAGATGGGTAATGTACCATTGCCGGTTTGTCTTTTAGTGAAAACGTATCATGATGGCCGACAATTCAGCTTAAAAGTGACCAGTGCACTTCCAAATTCTTCTTAACGTCGTCATTTGGTAAAGACTGTCAAAATGGCTATGTTGAAGAGAGAATCTTACGAAAAAGTTAGGGAACGTTTTTGTAGTAAGTAAATCGTCGCTGTAAAAAGAAAATACATTTCAAATCAACTGCTGTCGGTTACGTTTTGACAGTTTTACAATTTTTACTACAAGAAATTTATTGTGTAAAAAAAAAATATTCGTTTTTCAGTGGGGGGGGGGGGGGGGGGGGATGACATTTTGCGCTCTCGATGCCACTTTCTTTAACGAATTTTTCGAAAAAGAAAAAGTAAGGGAGCGCACATAACTTTTACCAACTTTAATTTAACAAATAATGTTAATGTACTGAAGCATGCTTACAAACATTTGGAAGATCATTTATAAATATGCAAAAAAGTATTGGTCCCAAAATTGAGACCTGTGGCATACCTTGCTTGAATTTCATTAGAGATGAACAGCTTTCCCCAGAAATAACTCTTTGAGATCTACGGGAAAGAAAACTCCTCTTCAATTTCACAAGCAAGCAAAGAATTGAAAAAAAAAACCCTTATCATAATCCTGCCCTATTTCTTCAGATCCTAGAACAGCTGTGATTAGCCCTAAAACCAGATTGCTGAGTGTGCAAAAACTTATTGAGCGATAAGCGTTTCGTTACTTACTTCGCAGGAATCTTTGCTTTCGTTTTCTTAGCTATTGGTATAACTTTTGCAATTTTCCAGTACTGAGGAAAAGTTGATGTTGTAATGCACCAGTTATTTACATGGGTGAGATGGGAGACAAAAAATGATAAAACTAGCTTTATGAAACGTATTGGTAAGCCATCGTCACGTTTTGAGTGGAATTAAATAGCTGTTACGCTTTCGGTAATTTCGATTTTGTGGCTACTACAAAATCTTCCAATTTTGGTACAGAGCCCAAAAGGTGTGTTTTTTTTGTGCGGTACACATTGATCATATAATTGTATTAAATATTTAGAAGACAATTAAAACAAAACTCTTTGGAAAGCTTTTGTTGTTAATTTATTTCTACATACCTACAAAATGTATAATTTATAAATATGCAAAAAAGTATTGGTCCCAAAATTGAGACCTGTGGCATACCTTGCTTGAATTTCATTAGAGATGAACAGCTTTCCCCAGAAATAACTCTTTGAGATCTACGGGAAAGAAAACTCCTCTTCAATTTCACAAGCAAGCAAAGATTTGAAAAAAAAACCCTTATCATAATCCTGCCCTATTTCTTCAGATCCTAGAACAGCTGTGATTAGCCCTAAAACCAGATTGCTGAGTGTGCAAAAACTTATTGAGCGATAAGCGTTTCGTTACTTACTTCGCAGGAATCTTTGCTTTCGTTTTCTTAGCTATTGGTATAACTTTTGCAATTTTCCAGTACTGAGGAAAAGTTGATGTTGTAATGCACCAGTTATTTACATGGGTGAGATGGGAGACAAAAAATGATAAAACTAGCTTTATGAAACGTATTGGTAAGCCATCGTCACGTTTTGAGTGGAATTAAATAGCTGTTACGCTTTCGGTAATTTCGATTTTGTGGCTACTACAAAATCTTCCAATTTTGGTACAGAGCTCAAAAGGTGTGTTTTTTTTGTGCGGTACACATTGATCATATAATTGTATTAAATATTTAGAAGACAATTAAAACAAAACTCTTTGGAAAGCTTTTGTTGTTAATTTATTTCTACATACCTACAAAATGTAGGTACATACAGAAAAAGAGTAATAGACCAAAGAACCGAGAACTGTCTGAGAATATTTTCTTTTTTAAGTCCAACCAAATAAATAAAAACCGTTGAGTCGTTGCGAAAAGAAGGCAATTTAAAATAAAAAGTAATCACTCACCTTAAGACCGCCGGGTTTTTTAAAAGCCTTCTCACACATTGGACATTTATGGTTTCTCTCACATTTGTGCATATACGAAGTGTGCCTCTGTAGTGCCGCTAAACTCGGAGCTATCTTTCCGCACTCCTTGCATTCATGCAACACTTTACTTTCAGGATGCATCGAATCCATGTGTCTTTTAAGACTATATTTGGTTTTTAGTTTTACACCGCATTTCTCACACTGCACCAAGGGCACAGCAACTCCAGCGTGTTCCAATTGATGTCGACGGAATGCCTCCAGACCTCGTATGGATTTGCCACACTGATCACAAATTTTATTGTAATCACTGTTGTGTACGTTGTTTACATGTTGCCGCAGCGTATAGCCCGATGAAAATCTAAAAATTTGGAATTTCAATACGATTCAAGAAAAAAAAACCCTAATGAAACTCACAACTTTTGACAGTTCCCGCAGGTGAACTTCCGATCGGGGATATGAGTGTACATGTGCCGATCAAGGAGTAACTTTCGATAAAAGCTCTTGTTGCATTCCTCACATTGATAGATACGCTGCTTGCTGGTGTCATGGGTATTCATGTGCACTTCCAGACTCCGTCTATCGGCTAAAATACGCTCGCATTTGTCGCACTTAAAGTATTCGGGATTCAGATGGAGATAAATATGATCAACGAGGATGCCGCGCTTTCGGAACTTTCTGCCACAACATGTAGCATAACCGCGCTCATTGTGTATCGAGTTGTAGTGCTTTCGAAGGAGAAAGAAATTGGCTAATGGTACATGGCAAATGCTGCAGGATAACTTAATGTTTTTTTCGATAACTTCGTCAAACTCTTTCGAAAGTTCTCGTTTCTTAGCCGGATCAATCGTCGTTCGCTTTGAACGGGTTTGTTCATTTTTGGAATTAGTTTTGTTTTTAGATTTTCTGATTTTCCGTAGTACTTTCTTACAATGTACGTTCGGTTTGGTGCCTTCGAAGTCACTGACACCAATAGACATTTCTTTCGCTATGCAATTTTGTTCATCGCTGTTATTCCCATCACTATTGAGAAAACCATCCTTCGCACTTTCCGATGTTTTTCGTTTAGCCAAAGAAGCCAGAGGAATTTCTGAATCCGAGTCTGAATCCGACTCCGAATCTAAATCAGACTGTTTGATGATGGCTGAACTACTTAGAGGATTGAGCTTCTCCTCGGTATCGGTGAAAAGGTCATTTTGTGGCAGAGTAAAGGAACCATCTTCTTTAAGTTCTAGTTTTACTCCTAAAGAAAAGTCTTAATTTACATAATGTTTAAAGAAAACAAAAATATTCGACAAACCTGGTGATGCAGATACAAAGTCAGTGTATGCATCAAAGTGATCATCATCAGATTCATTTTCTTCTTTTAACTTTTCTTCACAGGGAATATTAGTTGATGTGCTGAGTAAACTTACATGGGCGGTTTCAACTTTTTTATAGAATTGATGAAAAGAATTTAGGGCATTCCAACAGGAACAGCAAATGATTCTAACGTTAGCACCTTCTGGATTTGGCTAAAAATTGAATTCATTTGAACTGAGGAATGAAATTATATTTGCTGTTTGCGCCTACCTTAATCCAAAAATGTTTAACAACAACCCCATTGATATCAAGACTCAAGCCATGTTCATCAAATATGTGAATCACATCATTGGATCTAGTCAAACACAAAATGCAAAGCATTTCCAATTAGTATTTCACTATTCCTTCGATTTTATATGTTTAGTCCGATAAAATTTGTTTATTTTTGGTTTGTCTATTCAAAACAACAGCTGATGATGGAATGGTTTTTGTTGACATTCTTGACATTGGCAGTGATACCAGAACTCAATATAATAAAGATCTTAAGGCGGTGTTGCAGGAATAAAATTTTTTTATATTTACAGAACTGTGTCATTTTGTATATAAAGGGTGATTTTTTAGCTGGTTTGGTTTTGGCAACACTGGTTTTGACAGCTGACGTGTGTTTAGTACCTTGTGTCACTGTCAAACAGCTTCAGTTTGGTTTGCAATTTAACCATGGATCATCTTACAAATGAACAACGCTTGCAAATTATTGAATTTTACTATCAAAATTCGTGCTCGGTTCGAAATGTTCATGCTAGTGTGACAGAAGACCGCGAAATGTCGATTCGGCGCCGTTCCCAGCAGTTAGGCCTTTGTTACAGCACTACGTGGAAAATTTTGCGGAAGGATTTGGGCGTAAAGCCTTTTAAGATACAGCTGGTGCAAGAACTAAAGCCAGGCGACCTACCACAACGCCGAATTTTTGGTGAATGGGCTCTTGGAAAGCTGGCCGAGGATCCGCTTTTTTATCGAAAAATTGTGTTCAGCGATGAGGCTCATTTTTGGTTGAATGGGTACGTAAATAAGCAAAATTGCCGCATTTGGAGTGAAGATCAGCCAGAAGCATTGCAACAGCTACCAATGCATCCCGAAAAAGCCACTGTTTGGTGCGGTTTATGGGCCGGCGGCATTATTGGGCCATATTTCTTCAAAGATGATGCGAATCGCAGCGTTACTGTCAATGGTGAACGCTACCGAGCGATGATAACAAACTTTTTTTTGCCCGAAATGGAAGTTCTTGACTTGCATGATATGTGGTTTCAACAAGACGGTGCCACATGCCACACAGCACGCGAAACAATGGCGCAATTGCGAGGCGAGTTTGGTGAACAGTTAATTTCACGTTTCGGGCCGGTCAATTGGCCGCCTAGATCGTGCGATTTGACACCATTAGATTATTTTTTGTGGGGGTATGCCAAGTTTAATGTGTATAGGGACAAGCCCGCTTCGATTGACGCACTGGAAGCCAACATCCATGCATTCATTCGTGAGATACCGGCCGATATGTGTGAAAGAGTATGCCAAAATTGGACTCAGCGGATGGGCTACCTGAGACGCAGCCGCGGTCAACATTTGCATGAAATTATCTTTAAACATTAAATTGCAAGGTTCAAACTATCGATTCAAATAAATATTTCATTCATTTTTTCGAATTTTTTGTGTTTTTTTTTTAAAAAAAGTTCTAAACCTCTTAAAAAATCACCCTTTATAAGCTCTACCAGTTGGTGCTTTATGTATGAATTTTGAAATTAAATTGGAATATTTAACCTAAATGAAATAGGTAAACAACTTAATAAAATACTTCAGCTGCTATAAGTCAGTTCCTATTATAACACTTAAAATAGTGGACTATTTAACAGAACTTATTTTCCATTTCATTAATTGGGTTTAATTATTTTTTCTATTTGATTTTGCCTCGGATATAGCTTTAATTAAATTACATATAAGATACAGGACATTTAGGAGTTTATTTTTTAGTAAGAAATCTCTATGAGAAGACGTCACTCTTTTTGGCACCTTTATCAATACAAAAAACCCATTGCATATACATTTATTTATGAGTTGAATCACTAATATTTTTCAACATGAAAAGCCAACAACAGGTGGAATCCTAAAACCACTTGTCGGAACTATGGCCAGAATATAGGAAAAACCGAACTAATAAGCTTTTAATAAACGTTAGAGCATCGCTGCTTAAGTTGGTAGATGCCTTACCTGGCCATACTTTCCTTAGAAATCACATGATGATATTACTGCTTACATTTGTAGAAAATGCAGCGAGGAGCAGCTCCACGAGGACACACCTCACTATGTCTGCCACGGCCCGAGTCTGTGTTCACTTGAATTCACTTATAGCTTTTCATTTAAGCAAAACCTTAACTCTAAATATGGGCAATGTAAAAACAAATCACAAAAATCCAAAGTAGTATGTCAGGGCTTATTTATACTTTTCCTTAAAGACGCTTTAGCACAGTCGACCCACCCAAATGTTTCCCTATTTAACCTTTCAGAATTATTTACATGTTTTTTGTGATAGCATAATGGCAGAATTCGGGATACCAACAGAACTGACTTTCATTTCATAATACCACTCTCCTTACATAGTTATACCTGTTTAGCAGATGCTGGAAATGCCTGAGTTCGAATATCAGTGACACCTTCTTTTTTTTTGTTAATGCCATATGTTCCACCGCTTACTGACAAATATTTCAAATAATAATTGGCGTTTGAAGTTTATAAAATTTTCAGTTCAGAACCTATAAAATATTAATATCAAAAATTGAGTTGTAAACTTGAAAAGGTTCAAATAAGTCTTTTAGAAAAGGTTTTTCTATTAGGGTTAAATATGTTTACTAACATTAGAAATCCCTAAACGAAAAGCACTAGCATATCTCCTGAGAGTTATAAAACAGTTGGTTGAAACCAACATCAACCCAGTCGACAGAAGATGTACTTGTGATTTATTGGAAGAAAAAGCTATTTGAAAAAAAAAAACATAACTACATGCTTTCATGACGAATCCAATATTAAATGCCTTCAATAATTTATGTAACGTATCTATTAACAAAATAAAAAAAAAGCATTAAATAAAAATTAAAATTATTTATTAAATTTCAGGTCATCAGTCTTAACATCATTCAAATTTACTTTCCGTATATAATCAATTGATAGTCCAAACCACTATTTGCTCTGCTTTGGAATGTTAATGTGGCGTAAGTATATCCAGGACCACCGGCTATAAGGGTGGCCCAACTTGCAGTTATATTATACGCATAATCAATTGTCTGAATGCCAGTTATTTTCACTTTGTTTTGTTTTCCCTAGTAACAAAAACGTTAAAGCATTAATGAAAAATTGACATAGAACAAAAAAATGATTACTTACATATTTTGGAAATTGAACTTGTCTGTAAATTCCGTAAGGAGACGTATAGTTAAAGACTCGCTCAGAAAGTAGAATTTTATCCTTCGCTGAGATAGAACCCCAAGTGCTGCTGGTAGCGAAAGAAGTTACGGCAAAAGCAACCAAAATAGTAAATAAAATTACACCAACGTTCTTCATTTTGATAACTTAAAGAGTATGTACCTAATTGTTACTGATTACTTGGTCGCAAAAAAGCAAGTATTTATACTAGAAACTATAATTCATAGCGTTCGGTGAATCACCACTAAATGATCACATTATCTTATCAATGTTAAGGTATCCAAAAATTAAGCAAGTGGCAATTCCCAAATAAAAAACAAAATAGGTACTTAGATATGGCAAAGATTTCGATTTCTTACAGTTTCCGAGAAAACCTCTTGAATGAAAACAGGAACCTCAATTTAATATTTTGAATTGATAAGATAACACGGCAGTACTTAATTGAATAATTAATTTCATGTCACTTCTACTATCTTAGATTATTGAAGATTATTTGCTACTAAGCAAATTGTTTTCTCGAACTTTTTGTTCGAAACCTTACTTAACGAGCTCTGGACCCGTGAAGAGCCCTGCTTCGTCACCTTCCATTCTCTAAAATTAAAATTTTCTATTATTTTTGGAAAAATCCCCTTCAAAATTTGTTTTTGCGGTTGGTTCTGCGTGTTGCAAAATATGTTTGCATTACAGTACGTTACGTTGTGTGTGACATTTAGGACGAGTTATGACACGATAGGTCTTGCAAGACATTGGATCGCCTTACTTGGGGGGCATATGGAGCAATATATTTGGCTTAAATGGCCCATACAGGAACTAAGTGGTACTGGGTCGGATTAAAACCTCAAGAAACTCTCTCAGTAGTCTAACGTACTTACCCACTGAGCCATTGCGCTCATCCATACAAGGTTGAGGATTTGATGCTAGAAACATAACCTCCGTTTTTAAGAGATCGGCTTAATTAGAGACCTTACAAATTAAAATGCTCTCAACGTAAAAAAAATTTACTTTTCTTAACAAAACATTTATTTCTTTGAAAATATTATAGTAATCACACTAAATAACATCATAGATACATAAAATAATATCACACATATAAAAATGATAAAATAATCGTAAAAAATCACACGCACACACACACAATTTAAATCATAAGTGCAAGTATTAATCTTATTATTATTATATCAAGTGAAAATAAAATTAACATTAAAACTAAAACTAAAATATGTTATTATCATCATGTAACTCTAAAACAAGTTAAATTTTGTAAAATGTTATCACTAATGTCAAATTAAATAATTCTTAGTTTCTTAACTTTAAAACGTCATTTTAAGCGTGTTTTTCTTTCAGTGGTGATTTTTCTGGCTGCGCGTAATAGCTTCCGGTCAACCTTTGTACAAGCCGATTTACGGCACTTAGCGCCGCCAACGGAATCTTTAAATATTTGTAAACTTCATTAGTATTTAATGAAAAAAATCAAATTATATAATTAAGGTTGCCGATGGTAACGAAATGATACAGAGTACAACTGCCCGAAGTGGATTTTCAAATCCCAGCCAGATTTGAAACGATAAACAAGACCGAACCTCCATTCTTACGTTGAAGCCATTGCGAATTTTAATTGCAAGACACTTTGTGGGCTCAAAACCGCAGAGGATAGATAAGAATAGCAAAAGTGTCTTAGAAGTAATTGTCAAATGTCATAGCCAATTTTTTAACCATTCTTACCGGCAACAAAATAACACCTTCTATAATAAAAAACTGATGTCTGAATCATAGCATGTACATATATATGTATATAGTTGCGTATTCTGTGTCATTCCATTTCATTACCACGCCGATAAATGTGTAGCAAACATTTACACTTACATCAAATATACCATCAATAATTGGCCTTAGGCTGAATGTTTTCTCCTCGGTATTACTCGATATTTCCTCAGTGTTTGGTTCTTGCATCATGTCAAGATTGTGATTTGGGAATTGTGTTAGATTTGGCACCTCAATAGCGTTTAAGAAAACTGACTGAAATGGAAATGTTTTTAAATTTAGGAATAACACATAAATATTTGCATTAAAATAAATCACCTCATTGATTGGTATCAGGTTAGAGCGATCACCTCTCGTGTAACCGTTTGTTTTAGTAAATTCCGTTACAAGATGTGACATTACAACGAGTAAAATAAACCAAACAAAGCGATCCATTGCGGTAACGAGAATCTAAAAAGAATGAAATATATAAGTATAAAAATAATTGTAATAAAATATTTTGGAGATCTTAATTTACATCGTTGTGTGACATGTTTTTTTCTTTTTTTTTTGGCAAAATTCGCTCGCAACCACGTTTAATGTTCCACTACCTAGTACCAAAAGCTAACAAGTCATAAACAATAATGAGCGTTCGATATGTTGTGTTTGCTTAAAGGTAGGAAGTACAATAGTTTTCCAAAAATGGCTTCAACTCGTTTTTTTTTCTTTTAAATATGCAAATTAGAAGACCAAATTGTTCTTCACACAATCACTTGGAATTAAGTAGATCCATTGTATATTATTAAATTCATATACAATAACGAATCTCAATTTGCGTGTGCAGTCGTTAACATTTTAACATTAATTCAGACAAATTTTTGTTGTTAGATCGGCCGCCGTTTGGTGCTAATTTAGACTAAACATTTACTTGTATATTTTTTTGTGCATATTCGTTAAAAATTTGAAAAAGAAGGCATTCTAATCATCGAGCCGATTGCTTTTCCGGGTGAATGTAATGAAGATTAATCACTTTATTATCATAAGTTGATCTTGGATGCGGTCATGACGACGAGGCGCGTCGACAACGACGTAAAATTTTCGTCTATTTTGCATAATAGCTTTGTGCATTGATATTGATCGAGCTCTGTATTAGTTACTAAGACAACGGGTTAATGTTTTATTAAGAAGATTTAAGTAATTAAATATGTATGTACATACATATATAGATGGTAAAAATTGGTTTTGCTAAATTATTAATTTATGTATAATATAAAATTTGCTTTGGGGACCTAAGTCTAAGACAGTATACACGCGTTTCCATTTGCAAGAAAACTTCTGCAAGAAATGCCTGACAGTCTGTCTAACAGTGATTTGCAAGTGGAAACTGCGGAGCAAGTTCGATCGCGAAAGTTCTTGCGAGTATTTGGGAGTGCAATTAATTGTTCTTGCTGCTTATTGAAATTAATTAATTAATTAATTAACGTTTTTTAAGACGCCCACAATTAAGAAAAAACTGTTTTAAGAGAGGTTGATTGCTTGATTTGCCTGCGGCTTGCCACCAGACTATACTGCCACACTGCAATTTTAAGTAGATATCAAAATTCCCCGCGACAGTAATGGCTCTCCTGTGTAAAAACCTCCGCAATAAATTGCGACAATATGATGCGCGAGCTTCTTGCAAGATATTTATTGTTATTTACTGAAAATTGCAGTATGACAGTATAGTCTGGTTGCAAGCCGCAGACAAATCAACCAATCTTAAGTGATTGACGAAAATACAGAGACTAACATGCATAAAATCAGACCGCCTTGAGTCACAGGCAAATATTTAGCTGGAACCCAGGTCTGGTAGGGCACGCACAGATTCTAAAAATGTATGTATGAGACATCGTTAGCTCCGCCTACATGTTACCCTGCATGGACTTTGACAGACCATTCTCTGGCTCCTTTCCGAGATGGAAAATGAAATCTATATCCATATACACAGATAGATCAAAAATGGATCGAAGATTGATCGTGGAACAGGTGCCCTTCTATTCCATCCATCAGACTCTCTGATCAAAGTAGTATTTTTCATGCTGATGTTCTGGCAATCGCGGAAGCGGCCCGTACTCTATCAATGTCTGGAATACCACGGAATGATTTTACCATTTAATGCTACTGAAATAAAACCCAAGCTGGTTCACCGCTGTCGCATAGAGCTTAAGGCTCTTGCCTCACAGCACAAGGTATGTCCTTGTTGAGTTCCTGGACACAGGGACGTGACCGTCAATGAGGTGTCTGACGAGCTATTAATAAAAGGATCCGAAACAGATCATGACCGAACATATTAGTTAACGACAGTATACATGCAGCAGGTGAGTCAACAGGTGAGTTGACAATTCACGAAATACTTTTTGACTCATTTTTTATTAAAAACAGAGACGTCAACCAGCCGTGAGCGCTACGAAACTATTTCGATAAGCAGCAATATCTGTCGCGAGTCAATGCAAACATGTTTAAACCTGCACCCGCAAATACTAGCAAGAACTTTTGCGATCGAACTTCCACTTGCACTGTCGAATAGACTGTCAGAAACGTGGCCCTATTTTACATTAAGATAAAAGAATGTCTTCCTAAAAAATTAGATGGGAAAAAATAATTCGAAAACATAATTAACAAAAAATAAAATGTTTCCGCCAAGTTTGAAAAAATAATGCGTTCAATAATCGTCCATTGCGATGTATATTTAGGAAAGTACCTAAGACCCATTAGACGATCCGAATACTTCGTTGGCCTTAAGTAGGTTTAATGATGACGCAAGGTATGTAGAAAACAATATGTTTGCTGCTATAGTGACGGGAAGAACTTATTCTAAGTAATTATTTGAAAGATTTCTGTGGAGATATGTGAAGTCGATAGTCTACGCCGATAAGCCCGAAACGATTGACCACTTGGAGGACAACTTTCGCCGCGTAATTGCCGATATACGGCCACAAATGTTGGAAAAAGTAATCGAAAATTGAACCTCCATATTAGACTACGTCCGTGGCGATCTTTTGCAGAAATCGCATTTATATTATAATGCCAGCAGATCATCTTTCGAATAAAGTAAATTTCATGGCAATTAAAAAAAAAATCTTCTATGTTTTATTCCATTTCAAAGTTCCATACCTCTAAAAAACCAACCTATTCATGATAATTTGATAATAATCTTTATCCCGGTTTTTGCAGTTTTAAATCGCTCTCTTCATCAACGCCTTGATGATTTTGATGATTTCTTTTCTTTTGCTGCGTTCGGCAATTCCAGATTCTCAGTTTTGTAAAACTAGACTTATGAGAAAATTGTATGAGTTTACCATGAGAATTACAGTTAAGGTCACTTTAACGACGGTGAATGGACCAAGTATATACGGCAGTCGTTATATCCATCGATTCCTCTTACAGTTTTAATAAAAAGAAACTTATCAAATGAAAGATATATAATTGCTGTAGCCGATTGGTCGTTATATCGACTTCCACTGTACCTTAATTGTTTTCAAATTTTGCCATGGATATGTGTTTATTTATCTGTTCATTTACATTGATTGTGTTTTGAAACTGTCTTTTCTCTTTGAGCAGCGCAGTGGGAATAGAGAGCTACGTGATATTTTTTACTAATATAGGCTCGAAATGTATGCAACTCACTCCTCATTGATCTTGCGGCCATCAAAATATTGACGAAAACATCATCTATGCCTGACAAACTTCCAAAATCATTCGCTCGATAACGCAAACGCTAATTATATGATGACGTATAGATAAATGCTTGATAAAAGTGATCAACTAAATTAATTTCACGAAAAGGAACAAAAAGTAAGCATTTACTAGGGAATAAAGTACTTACTAGTTTCTAGGATGAATTTTACTAGTAAATATTTACTAGTGATACATACTTATTCTTCTGTAGTATTTATTTAACTGAATTTTTTTCAAGTTGGTGAATAGCAACGTTGGTGTTGGTGAAGATATTGGCGTACATCCGAGTACTATTTCTAGAACAGTAAATTTTGTTGCAAAACTTATAACAGATAAAGACTCTCATTGGAAAAAGTTAACTTCCAATTGTGAGGAACACTTGAAAGCAAACATGATTGGCTTAGATTAGATAGATAATAGATTCCCATTATGTATCATGCCTTGGACTGCACTCATGTAGAAATAATCACTTCCATTCAGAAAAATATATTATTCGAAAAGGATGTGCCTCCATCAATGTGATGAAATAGAAAGCTTTACAAGTGTGGAATTGCCAATGGCAAGGCGGCAATACGTATATCATGGGATTAACTGCTTCCACAGATAAACCACCTTTACGTAAGCAATGTCAGTAAAATTATAATAATTAGCTTTATAAAGAAATACATACCAGGAACACAGGAGATAGATGGGTTTTCATCAGCATTTAAGAGCGCTAAAAAATTACTTTCCATTCTTTGAGCTTTATGGGCTTACTTCTCGCTTTCTTAAGGTAGTTTTCTTCTTTAACCTCTGTCCTACAATTATTTAGCCTCTTTCTTATTTGCTCTTCTGTTATTTGAACACCGGTTATAGCCCTATATTCACTAATATATAATTGTATAGCTTCGGACTTCTAGTGCATTAAGACACGGCTGTTGTGACTTATTCAAAAATACGCACAAATGCTTGTTGCAATTGAGAAGCCTAGCTTGTCATGGCTATTTCTTTCGTTTACAAAGCAAACAAAATAATTTTTTTGCAAAGCAATTGGGAAATAATACAAAGTAAGTATATACTAACAATTGTTCGATGAACTGGTAGTATTTACTTGAAAGAATTCAGTATTTACTAGAAGTATTTGCTGGCAAGTCAAAACTCATGTTTAGGCATACCAAATCGATTAAATACTTAAAATATAAGCTTCTACTAGTAGTATGTACTAGTACTAACTTAGACCTTTAACTACTAGTAAATACTTCATTTTGATGCATACGATCTATTGTTTAGTCCCCCGCTTTGTAACTTATGTCACAAGACACATCTGTTTAATTTTTTATGACGCAAATACTGACGTAGGTGAAAAAAAAACAGTCTCTTACTCAGTTATATTATTAGGTATATGCCGTCTTTAGTCATCAGAACCTCAATAACCCCATTAAAGAATTTCATATGTATGCCATTCCGGCTAAATTACCTTATCCATTATACATTTTGAAAGCTAGTGAGTCATTATAAGACTTATCAGGAATAATAAAATAAATTAAAATTAAAAAGAGTGGCAAGCGCCAAGCAAGAAGTAAACAAACAAAAATGTTACGAAACCAACCGGCTTTCTCCTTGCGCTTTAGTGACTCATAATCTTTCAAAAGAATGCTTATTTTTTTTTTAAAGAAATAAGAACTTTCTTGTTTCATTTATTCATTGTTAATTAAATGCATATAATATATGTATTTGACAGCTTCGATTTTTCGATTAACGTTACTATATATTTCTGCGTTTTTTCTTCTGTCAAACGAATTTGTTTATTAAAATATTAAATACTAGTGGACATCAGCCGATATTTTCAATCGCTTTGGATTTTTTCAATTGGCATAATTTCTTTGGTTTCTGAATTAATCTGTAAGACCATAAATAAATGACTGCAATATTCAATTGATTTGGTTAGCAAAAGACCGTAGTTTATGTGCAAAATTAGACTGTATGTTTCGCTTTCCCAAAATGCTCATTTAAACTCTATCTGTTATAGCCGTCTTTTGTGCAAGTTAGAACATTAAATTTTAAAGTCAAATATTAGATTAATAGCTATCCCCTTCTTGCGAGATTATTAAAAACGTAAAAATCTATTGAAACTTAAATAAATAAAATAAAACCAAAACTTACACAAAACAATCTGATAAAATACCTCACTTATCATAACTACATAACCTAGTGTAACATAGAGCTAGTGTGTTACCTTTACGAGAAAAACGAGAAGGTACAATGACGAATAATTACTCGCGTGGAAAGAGTCATAACCAAAAACAATAGCTAAGGGTTATACACAAGAAACCACTACAGCTGAATATTAATCGAAAGTAACGAATTTAAAAGGTGAGAAACGGTCATGCGGGTCACTCTGTGACATATACGTATATACGTACCGATTAACCCTAAATAAAATCATTCCATCATTTGAATTCTCCCGATCAGACTGTATGTCAGCATACATGAACAATTCAGGCAGATTTCTGCAGTTTAATCTTAGCTTAAGTGACTGACTTTATTTGTTCATAATTTAATTTCTACACCAAATGTCAAAACAACCATCGCTTATTAAACGAAAAAGTAAACACTCATAAAAACTTGCAGTGAAGAAATATAATGTGAGGTATTATTTAGCCCTCACAAGTAAAAAAATCGATAAAATCTGCACATATTAACTTGGGACTTTTATTACTAGTAAAAGTAGTACATGTTGTGATGGTAGTATATAGTAGTAGGAGCAGAACTGTTGACTCAATTTTCTACAAACTCATTTGAAATTAAAAGTCAGAAATATTCCACGGATTCAGATTACTTATGTATGTACTTTTAAGAAAATGTACACATTAGTTTAGGGATCAGGTATGTTGGAAAAATATGATTAAAATTTATATATGTAGTAGAGGTGTCATATATTATAAATCAGAAGTTATTGACCCCAAGCCGATAAGCGATCTCCTGACTTTGATCCACGATCCTGTGCTTCACCCTTTCGAGAAGGAGTTTTACGACATCCTGTTCAATGGGGTATCTACTTCAGTATGTCCCCTACTTCAGTACGTCCCCTCCATACAAATAGATAAAACATTTTCATATCAATATTTGGTTTAATGTTAGGTGGTTTTCACCATACATGCGCTTATGGCAACAGTTCCTTGGTGGCCTGCTACGCGGGATTAGATTACCAGGATTTCAACCTTCTTTCTGCAGGCGGCGGTTTCCGCTCGGTGCGTTGCGCGAGCCATGCCATAACAACTTTCCCTTGATTGCACGCTTCGCAGAATGTATGAACATAAATCTATAGATTCATACGGATTCGCTTATCGAACCACAACGAAAATTCTGTATCGATATCTGTTGTTGTTGTTGGGAGGGGACTTGCTGAAGTAGCTTTTCCATATACGCTGTCCGGTGTACGATGTTAAAATTGTACTAGGGGATTTTAATGGTTAAGTCAAAAAGAAAACATCTTTGGCAGGTTAATTGTGTTGTGTTACGATGATGCAAGGAAAAAGTTTCGAGCCAGGTGATCCTGTGTAGAAAGAAAATATAGTACCCAGCTATATACTTAGATCGGTCTAATCTAATTAGAATGTATTTCAAGGAGAGATAAAGATATTATCAGCTCTATATGGCGAGGGGCGAATTGGGGACTCCGAAAAAGCTGTTCTATCTATGTAGCAAAACCACTCGAGGCAGTGTGCAGTTCAGCAGCATAAATAATAATCAATCAAATGACTGCATGCATTCGCTTGTGGCTTTATAAAATATGTTCGAACATAAGTAGGTGTACATGATTATTTTTGAACTTAACCTTAGTTTAAACTTTCAATGATAATTGCAACCAACCTTTCCCTTTCGACATTGATTTAAAATAAAATCTAAACTATGTTCCTTGTATTCTTAAACTATGAAATATTACATAATTCGAATAATTTTCCTCATCCAGCCTCAATCATTCATTCCAATCCAACTGCTTAAAATTAATAATTCCACAATATAAAGCCGGTTTTTCGCTCCCTTCATCTGTATATCTGAACAAAAATTTGTCCTTAAACCACTCCGAAGCAGGAAGTGTTAAACTCTGTTAAAAAAAAAGAGAACTTCATCAAAGGTTGACTCTTGTATGTATTATGAAATAACAACCAAAAGAAAAATTACCATAAACTTGAACAAAAGTAGGTTTTATTTAACAGTATTCCTATGAATCTTTAAATAAGACAAAATTATTTACATAACTTGCAAAGTCAAACAACAAAAATGATAGAATGGGATTTGTTTGTTTTGATTCGCTTACATAATATTTTGTGTTTTTAATTTTTGCGAACGAAATTTCACTTTCTTTTGAAGAATGGACGTAAAAGAGACCAGCATTTAATTTGCATTTATTAAAGTGGTTAATTGATTGACAGAGGGTTTTGTATTTTTTTCTTTCCTTGGTTAACTGAAGTTTACTTTTGCACTGCTCTGAAAATTTCGCAAGTAGGTCGGGAAATATTATGGGTATATTATGTAAATAGGTACATCAACAAAACTATTATGAAAACGGGATTCATTTACTTAATCTGTCATTGTCTTTATAGTGTGTGCACACTTTTGAAGAATTACTTCAATAGTGTGTAATTCGCCTTTTACTAATCGTATTGCGATAATCAGAATTCCAATTAGCGGAGTTAATTCTTGGTAAAAGTAAAAGTTCCATTCTGTTATTTTGGAACATTATGACAGAGACTAATTGACTAATTGACTTTTCAAATTAATCTTAAGTTAACATCCCGTCGCAAACCTATGCAGGTTCGTTTAGTTGCATAACAGTTACCTACTGTCTCTGCCAAATTTACAATTGTAACAAAAACTCACATACAATGCGTCGCAATGACCCCATCTCAGGCAATCTCTGTAAACGGTTTTGTCAATGAATTAACAACCAGAAAGTGGTCTCGTGCTTTTTTCAATGACATTTTGCTATCGCAGTCGCAGCGCAGCATCATTGACCTTGCGTTCATTTCTAGTTCAAGTTAAAGGTCAACCGGCTTTGAATAGTATGCATGTGCTTGATGGAGTATATAAATACATACATATATGTATACAGCTCGCAGTTATCAACAAAACTATCTGCAGTATAGTTGAATGGCCTCATACAAATTGTGAGATCATAAATAAATTATTCCTAAGGTTTTCGGATATAAAGACCGAGTAACCTAAATTATATGCACACCGGAAGAAACCTTCAGACATAAACTCATCTCAGATAGTGTTTGAATATTACTCATAGACCGATTTAAATATAATGAATACGATGATAGGAGGCACTTGGATTTGGAATATACCTTCCAGTTAAATAAGGTTAATGTAGTTAATGGTTATCTATTTTTAGTTCAGAGACGTTGACGTAGTTAAATCAAAGTTATTTATTTACGTGCTTAAAAGTACTTTTGACCATGGAATTTGGCCAATATTTTCAATGTCTTAACTTTCCTAATTTAAAAAAGAAAGGAATAAAAAATGGGGGTTATAATTCAAGATTTCGATGAATTTATAGATCCGTTAGCGAACGAACAGATGTAGAATAGTGGTAAAAAATGTTCGAATCAAAAAATGTACATACACCAACGTAATCAGCGAACGATTTTTTCATCAGTCCGATCGAAGCAGTCAACGTGATTCTGAACAATTTTCCCTTTGATATGGGTATTAAAACTCTATAGAGAATTCGGATGATGGCACGCGGTGAATCCAGTTTCAAGGACTACGGTACAAACTCAACTTTCATAAAGATTTCTCTGCAAGCTTCCCATCAAGTGGGAACATTTGAAGTACTTACGAGCTGTACAGCGACAATTACCGCATTAGTTAACGAGCAATACGTCACTGAATTATCTCAGTTTGGTATTACTGCTTCAGTTATCGAGTATCGAGTTTGATAGCTTGAGATTTCCTAGTCAGTGATAATGTGTTTTTTTCATTCGACAGATATGCCGGTATGGCAATAAAATTGCAGAAAAAGTGTAGGTTTTATTAGTTTTTGTAAAGTGATGCTCAAAAATACGAATTTATATTATTTACAAAATAAATATAACCAACATAAATATGAATCAGAAAAGTAGTATGGCTAATTTTATGGCTGAGCACCCCGATCCGGCGCCAAACTCCGCTCAGGCAATGCAACATGGTCTAGAATATGGGATGAACTAAAGTCCGTGTGACACTAAATGTATCTCTAATTTTGTGCTAATTTTTATCACAAAGTTGAAAAGTCAGCTGCATGTAAAAGATACCGAATGTGAAGATATTACGAAATAACTTGCAGTTTTCTGCAAAGCAACACAAATTTTCAAATTAAATTTTCATTTAAAAAAAGCAGAAAAATGTAGTTTAAATACATTTTTAATGCATTTTTTTATATGGCTACATTAATAAGGTTATTTTTTACGCACTTACACCTATAGGGAATTTTCATTCTAATTTTTTGGACTTCGTATTTCATTGATGAAATTTATTAACTTGTTTTTATGTTTTTAATTTCAAAACACTCAATTCACAATTTCACATATGATCGCTGGTTTACATTGCCACGCATGCATTTTTGAAAGAGATCTCTGCCGTCAATGCTTTTAAAGATGCAAGAGTGAGATCAGACATCAAACAGTCTATATTCGGCTGCTACCACGAACATTTACATTACCGACCAAAATACGTGTCATGTATTTTTGCATGTTTGGTAGTGCTGTCCCTTCCTTGCAGTAGAATTTTTAGTATTGTGCATCCCACTTATCCTGCGTGGTAGACTTGTGTGGCTATGTAAACCAGCCATAAATGCGAATGACAGAACGCACAATGGCATTAACTTGGTAATCTTAAGGTACTAGAGTTTTCGCATAAAGTGCGTTCGATACGTGATTCTTCGTATAACATAATTCCAATGTGCCCTAGTCAAAAAATTATTCATTGGGGGTTTGACCTTCGAATCGCATAGCATCAAAACATCATATTTCCGTGTTTTGGGGAGCTGTACTCCCAATAGACTTTATTTGAAAATCAACAATGAGGACTAATCGATTTTGTATATTCATTTTTCTGCCCGGTAGCATGGGCAGTCGACATGAGTATAATATTTGTTTGTTATATCGGTCGAATAGCTTACAAGCGATGCGAGTATTTCATCTGAGAAGAGAAAAAAAAAACGAAATTAAGGAACCTCTGCTTCTTCTATTTTTTTGGTTAACTTGTTAACAAGTTTTCCATGGTTGTATTTGCGCCAATATATACTGGGCAGACGAAGGATCAATGCATGGGCAAATTTCAATTGAGTGAATCCATTTGGAAAGTCACATAAATAATTTTGATAACTATTAATACTATTACGAAAAATTTCAGAACACACATTTGAAATCAAATAGCAACTGAAACTGAAATTGAAATAAAAATCAAAATGGAACCGATTTGAATAGGAAAAGCAACTGTGAGGTACAACACCCCAAAGCACGTATTGAGGTGATGTCATTCTATGCTAGTTCCCAGAAAAACTGATGGAATACGACAGAGCTAAAAAGTTAACGGTACATTAACAGTGACAAAAGTCACTGAAAAGTGATTGGGGTGTCCAGCACGCCAAACTCAATTCCAAAGTTAAGATGGGTGCAATATGTAAAGCGATGGAACACCAACGCTCTAGCACGCAGAATCTTAAACTCTAATTCAGAGGGACAACGCAGGACTTGCCGAGTGCACAACTGGATGCATTTAGCCAAAAAACTGCGGTAATTGAAGATGCTTATCGATTCAGACTATAGCGTAGTCTTAGGAACTTGATGGGAAATCTATAGAAAAAATCTAAATTAGTAATATTCTGGAAATGAGATTGAAGATCAGCTTTATCTGCTTAAAATATTTTTTTAAAGAATTAAGAAAATATGTAAGTTAAAGTACAAATATCTAGGTGAAACTCTCACTTTCACAACATGTCCTCGCTGACACATCTCACACAAAACAATATCCAAGTCACTAATGTAATCAACAACAATAATATTGCTCATTCAGGTACATATGTATGTATATATTTGTAAAATTTATGAAGCTATTGCGAAGTCAATAATGAAGTACTGTGCTCTGTAAATAAGCTTCTGAGATATTTCGTTATAAGGACAGACCTTGACCCTAAATTAAAAATAAAATGCCTCTTTATCCCTTAAGCATTTAATTAAAAAACTGTTTATTTACTTCAATAGTTTAAAATTCATTTAGAGGATTCTTAGCCGATTCTTTTGGCGTATGAGTCAACTTTTAGGACTAGTAGCTAAGCAGGGAATAATAAATAAGAACACTGTTTATATGTTATCGATAGTATGTATGTATCTTGGAAAAACGTCTATAACATCGATAGTGAAATATTCCGATGTTAAGTGATAACTAGACAGATTATTTCAACTAGTCTAAGGAAGCCCCATCTATCTTCTAGCGAATAACATAAACAGTTTCGCGAAATATATCCCCTATTTTAAATTAAAAAACTATTTCGAGCTGTTGTCTGTGCTGAAGAAGATCTGCCGTAAGTTAATAATACAACTTCTTTTCTAGGTCATACGCTGTTCACCTTGTTTAGTTAACGATTTATAATTCGCAAATGCACTGCCGGATGCGATGTTTTTCGTTTTCATTTTTTTCAATATTGAATGTATTTTCCCTGAACTCCTTTTCATTGTCTTTAAACTATAAAATCGTGCTATTAAATTGAAGCCGACAATAATATGACATGAATCATCAACGAAAATATGGCAGAGTAAACATGTACCACAAAATGGTCTACCAAATATGTGTTATAGATTACTCAACAAAAGCACAGGCAAAGCGTTAACGGGTCTCGCAATTTTATACACCCCAATGTGAACGAAAACAAATACTCATCTTAACCTACACATCTGTGAAATGCATTTTCTCAAGTTCAATAAACTTTTTAACTTACATGCCTACATCTACAAGCTGTCTTAAAGTCACTTTGTGAAAGTAATGCCTACACAAGAAAAGTAAATCAAATCTTAACGTGGCTAACTTTTTTTTAGCCCTTCTTACCTTGTCAAATTGGGTATTCATTTTGCACACGAAAATTAAAACACAAACACTTAATTTAAATTTAAAAATAAAATTTGGATAACCGAAAAATATTTGAATATATTTTTGTTTGTGGTTAAATTTAGTTCAAGTAATATTCACAACCGGAAGCGCGCTGCGTTTAAAAAAAAACGAACAATTTACAATGACACCAGATTTGTTAATCGCTTCAGCTCTGTTCGGTAACAGTTCATTCAGTTTGAACAACGTCGATTGACTGATCGCAAAAATACACTATAATCATCAATCGAACCCGATTCCAAGCAAAACGCAAAGAGAAAATAAGACGAAGAATAAAAAAAATGTTAAAATAAAAAAGTACCCATCAGATAATAATATTATTAGCTCTTCGACGAAACTTTCTTTTTACGATCTGTGGTTGCGGTTTCAGGAAAAGAAAAAATTGTTCAGCACACGAGTTGAGTGGGCAATTTATAGCTTCAGTCTGGGGATGGGACTTAAAGCAGGCTACAACTTTGTGTGGCGAATTCGCTCATTTTTTTTTTTCGAAAAGCCTCAAACTGGTTATTGTGTATTTTTAATTATTTTATTTTATTTTGGTTTTATATGGAAATGATAACGATTCAATTTAAATTAAGTTGAATGTCTTATTTGCTTACTTTTGTGTTGTAGTTTTTTTTTTTAAATATTTTAGGAGTAGCTATGTACTTTCTTTGTAATCCAAATAGTACTCGCTCGAAACGAAACTGAGAACTAACATTGTTATTTGCTGGATGACTGATATTTATTTTAAATTTTTGATTACTTCTGTTGGCTTAAAATTCGGCAGAGTGTAAAGATGGATGAGATTTGCTTAATAGTTTAATAATCAAACAATTTGTGATTTGAAAATAGGTCAAGGACGTAAGTTTTACGCAATATCTGTTCTTACTAAAATTGCTGCAATATATTTCATGACGAGATTATAATTGGCATTCAGTTTCTGATTTAAATCTGCATTTGAAAACTGGAGCAACATAAATTATGTCGTTTAGGGTTAATTAATGAACAATGAAATGTACGTTTATGTAATATAATCAATAGTTTTTATTTGTAACATTTTCGTTCTCTTTACGAGAAGGAGGAAAGGCGTCACATTGCAGTTAGGGTAGCTAAATATCTTGGAGTATGTTTTGATAGCAAGCTCCTTAAGACCAAGCATGTCAAGCCGAAGACATCTAAGCCATTGTCGACTCTCTGGCCTACAAGCTTTCCCAAAAACGGTATATTTACACCTGAGGCTGCTCTACATGCTTTGATTAAACTTACAGCTCTTGATATCTGTAAAATGGAAGCAGTCCTGAAAGCTATTTTTGATTAAAAAAAATAATATTTTTTGGTACAACTCGTACTGGATTTTCGACGACAATGCGCGAGAACTATCCTACGACCCCTGTCAAATGGATATTCTGGCCGCGTACAAATTTAAACGTCGACATTCCCTAAGTTCAAGAATTGTTTAGTTTAGTTTAGTTTCAACATTGCTTTCGTATAATGTGAAAAAAACTTATGGCTTTTTTGGTCTTTTGTAGATCTATGCAATATTAATGACTATGCAGTGTATTTTGAAGGACAAGTGGAGGAGCCAAAGTAGCAGCCAAGCTACACTTAAGGCCTTGCTGAATCCTTCAACCACAACTCAAAAACTCTTTGACTTCGGTCCGAAGTCTTAACACACAGAATCTTGTTTGGGTTAGGGTTTCCATTAAAGACTGGGTCTTATTTAGAAACAATGTTCGATTTTTCGATTCTTAGGGCTGCGGACAGACCAAACTAGTTTGACCGAATGTCTGTGGGAAGTCTGTTTTCCAAATAAAAAGTATTGAACCAATCCCAAAGTGTATTTTTGGCTCCGGCTCTTAATAAAACTCTGAAATAATGGCGATCAATGAAGTATATTGGCTAAAGAGAAACATGACATCCGCCAAGGATATTGTTAAGTCTGACTGCTACTCTCTCAGTATCTAAAATGCTTTAAAGATTTGATCTCTCTTAGCAGACTGAAACCTAGGAAACTATCGCCCACTTCTCTCCCCGCCCTGCTCCTGATAGAACAAAAAAATCCATCCCGGAGTCTTCCTTTATGAAAATTTAAATGTTCTGAATGCATTGAGTTTTTGGAGGATAAAACATTTTTTTCATTTGTTCTTCTTTTATCAAATTTCATTGGCACTAAATTTAAAATCTAGACAAGATTTTTAACAATGAAAATGTTACCTTAAAATGTTGAAAAAAATGGCTAAGAAGACTTTAAAACATAAATACTCACAGCTTTAGAAATGGTTTCTGAAATTCTTCATATATTTTCAATTTGATGACTTTAAATTTTTTTTTCTTCAAGGATGAACCTATTTTCATCCTACAAAATTGTCGACGAGCTCCTCAAATATTATTATTATGATGCATTGTCAATACACCATTCAAACATAAGGAAAGGCTACAGTCCGCTTGGAGCGAACAGTATGATACCCTATCCCTATCCCTATATGCCCCAAAAAAACCTTAATGATGGATAGCATTTTATTTCATTCTATAAAATTTAGAAAAAAAAAAATATTTTTTTTGAAAAAACGCCCCCAAAAAGTGGGCGTGGCCAAAAACTTTGTATGGGCGATATATTGGAAAAAATATTGCCTAAATATCTTGTTAAACATTTTTTTTTCGGTTTCTATGAAAATTATCGAAGAAAACAGCATTTTAGTAAAAAACGCCCACAAAAAGTAGGCGTGGCAAAAAACTTTATATGACAAACTTATAAAGGAGGGCAGTGCCTACATATCTTGTGAAGGTTATAACCCTCTATCTGTCCATCTGTAGCTTTAAATTGGTTTTTTCTAAAATTGTGGGCGTGGCAGTGGGCGTATTCAAAAAAATTTTACACTTAACCATTTCGGAGCCCTAGGGAGTATGTGGTCCAAATTTCAGCTTTCTAGCTTGAATTTAAAGGCCTAAAAATTGCGTACGGACGGACGGACGGACGGACGGACGGACGGACGGACATTGCTAAATGGTCTTAGGATTTGGTCCTGATCATAAATATATATACTTTTATGGGTCTACGACGAATATTAAGGGGTGTTACAAACTATGTGTCAAAATTAATATACCCTTAGGATAGGGTATAAAAATATTGTAAGCGATACAACTTCTGTCAATGTGATAGCTACATATTTGGTTAATCAACTAGTCTGTTGACCCTATTTACCTAACACAGTTATTGTCTAGACATTCGGTTTCGAAGCACATGAATCAGCTGCACAAAAAGATCAGACCTACCTTAAACTATTTCTCAATGCACGGTTGTATTAAAAAAGGCTCAAGTGCCAAGTCCTTTTCGAATTCGAAGGCAAAGAGAGTGAATTTGAATCCTGCGCAGTATTATTTGAGTATTTTATTTGTCTCCACACAAACTACTTTTTAGATAATCGATTTGCAACAGAGACTTTTCGTTTGGTAGTTTTTGTTTGACAACATCTCGTTTACATATTTAAGTAAATTGGCTGGAGATGCCAATACATTCCACAATACTGCAGCGGCATGTTATGACATGACCTAGATATCGAAATGACCTCTTTTATGCAAGAGAAAGAGAGAGGGAGAGCATGCCAAAACGCGAACGTTGGGATAGGCCATGGTTTTGCATTTTCTAAAAAGCACGTGTAACGTTCTCTTGTTCCGTGTCATCACCATGTGCTCGTTTTAGATTTGGAGTGTGACTCAATATTCTACGACGCAACAGCCTTTCTTCTATGGCATCATTTTGTGATGAACTTTGGAGGAATAAAATGAACTTTTATGATTTGAAGTAAAATTATGATTCGGGAAGTTGGTTAAGTTTGTATATATACATTAGTGTGCGTGTATCAGTTATTATTTAAAAAAATCGTTTCGAAAATCGTGATCCTTCAATACGCGTTTTAGTTTATTGTGGTCAAAGTTGGTGGGCTATATCATTGCGTAGGTACACTACATATGTAGGTAAATGATGAGACCATGGTGGAAAAAGACTAATACCCTATTTACACCGCACTAAAATGAGGTTTCCACAAACAGATTTCGAAATCACGGCAAAGCATTCACACCGAACACAATCCGGGTTTTGTTTGACGTTTCAGACAGCCATCGAAAAATAAAAGCGAGTAAACAATTATTGCGTTCAAATTGCAAGTGCACTACAAGTCCACTATAAGCTAACAACACCTATGACTTCATATAATTCGCGTGTTCGTCGTTCAAGAAATCGGTAAGCTGACTCTTAGGTGACCTGCAGTTGACTTATAACTCAGTTGAAAATCTGTCAACCACTTGTCAACTGCTTTGTGTAACTTGTGGAATGTATTAAAAGGTGCTCATACAATATCGAGGTTTGCAAATCTCGAAAATGTATGGGAAACCTCCTGATTTCGATGGAGGTTTCATGAGTTTTGGCGAAACCTCAGATTTCGATGCGGTGTGAAAAGGGTATAAATTCTGTTGAAATGGAATCAAAGCTTACTTTCACGCTTACTTATGGCTAGTTTACATGGTCACACATGAATTTTTGCACGAGATTAGAGAGAAATCTCTGTCGTCAATGATTTAACTGATGTAAGAGTGGTATTAGAGATCAAACAGTCTACATTCGGCTGCTACCACGCAAATTAACATTACCGACCAAAATACGTGTCACGTATTTTTGCATGTTTGGTTGTGCTGTCCCTTCCTTGCAGTAGACTTGTTAGTATTGTGCATCCCATTTATCCTGCGTGATAGACTTGTGTGGCCATGTAAACCAGCCTTTATGATTCGATTAGTTTTTTTTGTGTTGTGGGTGCTTTACAAAAATAGGTTGGCCTTTAACTCGCGAATACAGCGAATTCAAGTAAAAGTTAATGATGTACAATTTTGACCATTTTAGAACTATTTATTTCGGCTTCCAAGTCGGTGATGGGAAATTAAATTTTCCGATTGTAATTTTTGCAACCAGGAATTATATCTCTTACGGTGCGATTAGACGGCCATCCAAACTTGTTATCCGACTGACATGCTGACATCAGAAAACTTATTTATTTCAGACGGGATGACCCCTTTAGGATAAATTCTACGTCATAGTGACAGGATGCCATCCGGATGACAAGTTTGGATGCCCGTCTGATCGCACCTTAAGAGATATAATTTAACTTGTCTTCTTTTGGTACATTTTATTTACTGATACAAAAATAACACAAAATAATGCATACATATTTTCAAACGTTTTGGGTTACGAATGAACGCTGCCATCCTCAAACCGTTTAATAAAGTCCACATATACATTAGAATCACGAAACAGTTGATAAAAACGTCCCCGATCTGGTCAAAATTTGTATATCTTATCTTTTCTGGCAGCTTTCGAAATCATTTTAAAATTTGTAGTAGGTAATCTAAAACATTTCCAGGTACAGAGTGAAATATGAAATAAAATATTGTCCACGTTTATATGTAAATACAAAATGTTTCAACATTTTTCAAAATACGTGGCTACCGTTTAAAATTGTTTAGTTCGTTTTCAAAACTTTAATATAACTAAAAAATAAAAATCGAATACAATTAAAAATGTGTAAAGCTCTAAAAAGTTTACTAAGTAGTCAACTTTTCTGGTAAATTTGTCTGGATAGCAAATTTTTTCTGAGGATTAACTTTTCCCTACTTTTATTGTATTTAGTTAAATATACTTTTCACTTTGCACGGCCATACAAAGTGTATAGCGTATTCGCAATTAAAATGTTTCTGCACAGATTCGAAAGAACAATTAATATTACGGACTATGCCGTTTACCTGCATTTCGTGCACTTATTGAAGTAAAATTATTGTATGCGTCAAGATAGTATAATTGCTACTTCTTCGGTTGAACTGTAACTGTTTTACTAGTTATTGTATCAAAGAAATGTTTCATTGTAACCAACTTCCCAATCCTGTAATCCAAGCTATACCTTAGTTCCAAACAGTTGCCATTGTTAGGTAACTCTACTAGAGAGCTAATCTCAGACGGTCTTACTCCCAAATGGACACACAGCCAGCCACAGCATACAAAATTTTATCCAATAGCTCTCAAACCATAAAATAAATTTAAGACTTTTGGAAAATCCATTGCATATCTTACGGCTTTTATAGCAAACTGCGAAATTTGTTTATTTATTTTCTCTTTTGTATCTTCCTCATCACATGACCCAAAAAAATATAACTACATATATCACTTTGCCAACTTAATCATTATATGTATCCTACAGAGTTGATTACCTTTGAACAGCCTTTTTTCAGCCTCAAATTTAAGAAAGGCATTTAACTTAAGCAAAAACGCCAACACAACTGCGGTCCTTTCTGCATAACCGTCAACATTACACCCTTCACTAAGAATATATCTTAACCACGTTTCCATGTTTCTTCACAGTGTTTAGCTTTTATTTTTTTTAAATAAAACAACGACTACAGACATTTTTTAATTCCTTAAAATTTAAGAACTTTTCTTAGGAAAGGGACATATTTAGCAACATGACCATCATAATCTGGGGTTGCGACCAACACTTATAAAGGGTGTTTTTTTGGAGGTTGATTTCTCTAATAGAGATAAAACTGACATGTTGTGGTCAAATCTGGTAACTCTAATGTTCATTATGTTCAGTTTGGTTTGCCATTTCATCATGAACAGGTTGACAAATGAACAACGCTTGAAAATCATGCAAATGTATTTCGAAAATAATGGTTCAGTTCGCGAAGCTTAGCGCATAATTTTGTTCAGTGATAAGGCTCATATTGGGTTGAATGGCTACGTCAACAAGCAAAATTGCCGCATTTGGAGTGAAGAAAATCCACATGAGACCCTTGAAACGCCTTTACATCCACATAAACTGACTGTTTGGTGTGCTATATGGGCTGGTGGAGTCATTGGGCCATACTTCTTCCCAAATGATGCTGGAGAGTTAGTTACCGTTAATGGAGAACGATATAGAGCCACGATAACCGACTGTTTTGTTTCCGAATTGGATGGCATGAATGTGGAGAAGATGTGGTTCCAACAAGACGGCGCTACATGCCACACAGCGTACGTCACAATCGATTTATTGAAGGAAACATTAGATGAGCTTTTAATAATGTCAATTGGCCACCAAGATCGTGTGATTTGACACTATCGGATTATTTTCTTTGGGGATATGTGAAGTCGCTCGCCCACGCCGACAAACCAGAAACGTTACGGGACTTGAAAGCCAACATTCGTGGCGTTATTGCCGACATACAGCCCCAAATGCTTGAAAAAGTGCTTGAAAATTGGACCTCTAGACGGCGGCCACATGCCCGTTATCATATTTAAACATTAATGGCATAAAATTATCATTGCCAAAGTCCATCAAACATTAAAATTTTCTTGTGTTTTATTTCAATTCGAAGATCTATACCTCTAAAAAAAACAGCCTTTATAATAAGTTATGATCACACACTTGTCCTTACGGCCGGAAGTAATTTGAACACATAATACCATTCTCATTTCGATTATCTCCACTTTCGCCTGTAAAATCGTATTCTCTGAGTTCGACTTACCTCCCTTAATTCATATTCCTACACAGAGCTCTCATTTTTAGTTTTCTACCCATTCGCCCTCTTATCATCATAAGAGGCATAAGATTTGAGAAACAATTTTCTTTTGTCCTTTTTTTATATCATTCTGTTTTGAATTTATTTATCGGTAGAACATATCGTATACTTTCTCAATCCATCGTCAGAGAGTAAGTGCACCCAACCCACATTGCCGTCGTTGCCTCCTCTTACTTCTATAATGGCACTATTTCCCTTTTGTTGTGCAAAATGAAAATCGCCTTAGGTCCTTGTATCGTGTCGTGGACTGGTATGTTCTGTTGTGAGTTGTGATGGTCGCAAGAAATGGCTAAACAGCGCATATTTTATGATGTGGCATGAATGGTCTTTCAAGTACGAGATTTGTGTCAGCCTTTAAAGTTCGTCTGTCGTGGACTTTCCGTTGTCGTCGTCGTCTTCGTACATGGAACGAATGACCTCAAATAATAATAATAATAATAAAGAGCATGCGGACCCAACAAAAAAAATGTTATGAGAGCGACAGAAATTCCTTTGCGAATTCCGGTACATTCCAATATTCTATCAGCACGTGGATTCTGTTGTAAGTGGGTAAGGATATTTCTTTGAAGTGCTCTGGGTGAAATGTTTGGCCCTGATGACTTAATTGATTTAATAATATCGACAGAATAAATAAAGAGAAGAAATTTAATTCGAATTAAAGTAATATCGACATAGCACATTAAATAATAGAATTCCTAAGGCTGGGTGCATATATTAAGAATTTCGAACACTATACATATGTAGGTACAAACATATCGACGTTCCCAAATTAAAGTATTAAAGTATCATCTAAGGCCTAGTAAATGCCTTCATGAATGACTGCGTATCTTACAGGCACAATCTTCGATGGCAAGAATCTTCGGGCTGTAGACAGACCAAACTTCTTCCAATGAATGTGCCTAGAAAAAACTGCTGGTGCCTAGTAGGCTTTCTGCTGGGCCACCGTGGTTTTGCCAATCACCTAAACGTACTAGGTTTAAGTGATGCAACTGTCTGTGACGTTTGTAGAGAACGCGAAGACACTTTGGAACATTTTCCCCTTCAATGTCATGCCTTTAATCTAACCAAGGTTACAGGCTAAAGGTACTTAAACTTTAAGCTAAGCTCGAGGAAAGCATACCCGCTGACTGGAAATAGGCGATCCAGGCGTCTATTTCAACAGTGTTTAATCAAAAAATTCCCCAAAATTCTGCAAAAAAAAGAAAAATTCCTTACAAAAATCAGAAAATAGACCTGGCTATTGTATAATTGAAACAAAGAGAAGTTGAAAAGAAAAAAATCCCAAAACAAATCAAAGTTAAAGTAGCTGCATTTCGATGAACGCAACCAAACATCCATATTTTTCTGTCATTTAAGTGCAAAAAGTGTAAATTTTAAAACAATAATTTTATTGTAAATATCTGTCAGTTTTTGGATTTGTTATTTTGTACAGTTTTTCATTTCTATCGAATAAATTTATTCATATTTGCAAATTCGAGCTACCCTGAAGGATAGTTGAGCCTTTTAAGGCGAGACACATCATCTTTTCATCGACTTCAAAGACGTATATATATAGAATTTATCGTCAGCTGCTCGTAACAGCGATGGCCGAATTTGAAATCACGTTACAACCAATCCAGGCGTGAGCAGACCATTAAGTAACAGTACACAGCCACAACTTCGAGGTGGTTAAGAAGTTTTTCTACTACGAGCATCAACGTTACGCATGAAAGCTAAATGGAAGTCCGGCTGCTACTTTGGCTTGGCTAAGCAAATTGGTTCAAAACTCCTTACCCGAAGGACAAAGTAGCAAAGCAAGACATCGTTTCAAATCACATGCCGCCTGAGCACTTCGCGAAGACATCTCTTTCGCAAAGTAAGGTAAATGCTAAATAAGTTGCCGAGAATACCAACCGCTTCAATTACAGGTAGAATTCAAAACTCTATTGAAAAAACTACCAAAATTCATCCATTCATTGTGGACCTAACTTCTGCGCAATGACAAATCACTCATGGCACACCAAAAAGTATGCAACACAACAATTCCCCAGCAGCCAAAATATTCGAATTTCGAAATTCGACGCAGTTTGAAACGCTTTGCCTTCATTTCTTTTAGCAACGAACACCGCCACTCAGTTGCATCGAGTTCTTTTTAGATGTCGGTTGTGTTGTGTTGTTTTCGCATCTGTTTCATCATGTGTGTTTTTATTAATCAAACCTGAAGTTCTCTCACTCACTTTCTAACAAAAATCTGAAATCACACGCAAACCTTACTATACCCTTTTCTCTGTCACACTCGGTCAAAGAAGAAAACAAAAAAATAATTTCGCATGAACAAAGTACTCATTTCATTATCATATGCTCCCTGTCAGCTGTCAAATGGAAAACTAAAATATTATTTGTGTGGTGTTGTTTGTCGTGGTCGTCCATCGTTGTCATTTGTCGATCGTCGTCTTGTTTAATTCTTTTTTTCTTGTCGAGCGCGTTTTCCTGCCGCCTGTCACCTGCCACCCCCCCACAATTGGTAGACGGTTCTGCTGCTCCAGTGTTTATTTACATTTCGATTTGATACGGACAATAAATGCATCCAAAAATTTCTGTCAAATAAAATTGTGTTCTTTTTTTTTTGTTCCTTCTTGCTCTATTCACTACTGCAGTCAATGTGCGCAATTTGATTTCTTTAAAAAGGGGAAGTGTAAAATATAATACGAGGAAATAATTTTCACTTCAAGTGCTTTCCACGAGAAGAAAAAAATAAAGGAAAAGTCACAACGAAAATATTGTGAAGCGGTAGTGTGTTTTGTTGCTGTTGAAGTGCTGTGCAGTTCTTAAGATTTGAGATTGGGATGTCTTTTTGTCCCTGAGACACACTTTAGTGTCTGGCAGGAAGTTTCTCTTCGTAACCTTCGAAGTTAAATAATATTTTGCTTTGCAAATATGTGTCAATAATTCCGCAATTCAAGAAAATCATACATAAGAGTGATCCGGTGCTAATTCTGGCAATTGGTGATTCTATATCCAATTCGAATACCGATAGACCGCAGTTGTTCCTCGTACTTTATACGTGCGACTTGTGAGTGTTTTCGGGAGTGTTCGTATTTAACTCCAGTCCAGATTCGAAATCAGATTCCACTTAATCTTGTTTGCGATCTGTGCGTGTGCGGTTCTTTATTTTTTTTTTAAATTGGGTCATGTTAAAATTTGAAATTTCCAGTAAAGAAAAAGTGAAGGAAATGTTTCGTGAAGTTGTTGTGGCCAGCAAAATCAGACCCAATCGGGCCGAGTAAGCAAATCTGAGTAGGAGCTTCTCCAGGAATGTGCCAAGCCAATTGCTGTTATAAAACAGAAAACACATTCAATACATGTGTGCACTCGAAACATAATAATTAAGGTATGTATGGGATGTGGGCTCTGGATCTTGATATTTGGGTTTTGATATTTGTGCTGGGTAAGCATAAGTGGCGCCCCTATCTGGGGGGTCGCTAGCGGTCAGCATGAGTTCATTCTCTAATTACTCGCCTTGAAATTAGTTTTTTGTTATTCGTTGTTGCTTCTGTTGCTATAAATGTCACACTTTTCTCACGAACCCACAGTTATTTTGCAAAGAAATTAAACGGATTATTAATGTTTTAAAAAACAAAAATATGTACTCTGAAATTATGCGCAAAACGAATGTTAATGGAGCCAAAGAATCACAACATTTTCGTATGGTATGCATAGTTGCGTGTGTAAGTATAGGAACATGATATGGATGTGTTTAAAGAGTACACGTGCACCCGAAAGGGTCGTTATTCCAATCAGATTTTTTTTTGGTTTTTTTGTGTTACGACATCATTCAGTGATTTTGAATTAGAAATGGATTATAGAATTTAAGTGGCATTTTGGAGTTTTTATTTGGATTTTTTTTTTAAAAAACAGTGGTGCCAAATTAAAGAATCGACATTAGACGACAAAAATTTAAATTTTATTTTATTTAGGAACTTCATTAAGACCTCTTGAAAACACTTAAGAATTCGCAAATGTAAGGGCAAAAGAATAAACTAATTTAGGGAATCCCAACTTACATTTAAGTTCCAAAGAGGTTCAAAAGAAGATTCCTTTCTATGGTAAGGTCAGCAAGTCGAAAAGTTATAGATGGCCGTATGAAATATATACATAAATAGGGTCCGCCAAATAACTTTTTTTTTTGAAAAAGGGCGCAAAACATCGAGTGTTGCTTCGGCTGTGTGGCACGTAGCGCCGTCCTGTTGAAACCAAATGTTGCCAATATGCTCCTCTTCGCCATTGATTTTTACAGCTACTCCTTGCTCATTTTTGAAGAAAAATGGCCCAATTATGCCGCAATATTTCCCAGCGTTGTTCAAGCGTATACACAACCATATTCGTTCAGCGGAAGGATAAAACTAATAATCTGTCAAATCAGCCATGAGCCAAGTGTTACCATTCGCGAAATAAGCACTAGTTGAAAAACGTTAGATGGCGGACCCTTTAGATGAGTTCGGTTGTGTCCACGCAGTCACTATGCGGCAGAGGGACGTCGCTTAGCTTTCAATTCTGTTTCATTATTTTAGTGCAGTTAACATTGAAGTTTTAATTTCAGAAATTTAAAGACATCCTGCATTTATGGTGGGATAGACTCAACAAATTTGCACAAAAAAAAAAATTTTTTTTTTTTAGTTTGTAACCTTGGTGTGTACTTCTTTAAGGCGTCTTCTCACTTTAGGCACCTCGAAAATATGCTATTTTCGCCATTTTTTTTTCGACGATTTTTGCAAACAATTATGGGATAAAATGGATCCTATATAATGAACACATCTTTCAAGTACAAGAACACATTTTTTTTTATTTTTTTGATCAATTATTATAATAAAACAGTAGCATCGAAAAACCCGTGTAGAAATGTAATGTTCGTGGCTTGTTGATGGTATCTACGAGACAGGTCATCTGAAACAAAAAAATAAAACAGTTTTAGATTCAGTATGTCAGTGGCTATAGCGCATATCATCAGATTTTTGATATTCGCGAAAATAACAAAATGGCGCACGTTTTTCGAAAAAGTAAAAAAAACGGTTTTTTTTGCAGTTTTTTGTAAAAAAAATACTTCAAATCAAAATTTCAAAAATCTGATGATATGCGCTATAGCCATAACTATGAAGAATATGTCATTATGACAATTTCATGAAAATCGTCCGGATAGTTTCCGAAATTTCATCAACAAAGCACTGAAAAACCTTGTTTTGAGATAAACGCGTTTAAAGTTTGAGCGGCGTCAAAGGAATCAGCCGGGTGCTTTTAAGTAGTCACCTAACGGTCGCCCAAAAATATAGTTAGACTCGTCCGATCTTTATAAAATTTTGATATAACATTTGGGATGATATGTACTTTCAAAATTTTCAAAGTGAGAAGACGCCTTAATCAACAAAAATACGAAGATGTTGGTCTTCATCATTTCGAAAGTTATTATACAAATGTTGAAAATCCCTATAACCTCATCTCTTTCGGTTCAAACTTCTTTTAAAAGCGCATTAAGGTGCGACGGAAGCTCCTGCGAGCACGATTGCATCCTATTTTAATTTTACCGTGCAGATGCACTATTTTATTTTAATTTTATGATAATGAATTCATTCTCGCTAGGGCCATACTGTTGACGTACTGGATTGCATAACTTCGAACGTCCCCAGTTTTCGAACACTTTTTGGAAAAATCATTGTAACTTCGTTTGTTTTTCAATGTTCTCCTTCAAACCAAACAAATACAGTGTTGGAAAACTAATTAGAAACAGATATTTTTTTTCAAAGATTTGATTACTACTTATTTGTTTATCGAAAATTTAAATTAAATTTTAAAGAATATGTATAAACGCGAATTAAAAGGTTCTAATAGTGAGATAGAAACAAACAAATAAAGCAAAAATAAAAACAAATTAAAAAAAAGTGTACTTTTTCGTGGAAATATAATTAGAAACAAATAACAGCAGTACACCGTTTCGCCATACTGGCCACCAACTTTTTGGTAAGAGTGTAAGAGTCATCACAAACAACACTAGGCACCGAAGCGGACCTATTGCTATCCATTGGGAACCGGTTAGATTTGTACTCAAACGGTAGACAAAAAATCTTAACACTTTCCTTTTTAAGGCATTTAAAGTTTTTACCGCCTGTTTCCTCTAAAGATTCGAAGAAGTGTCTCCCTAAGAATTTCATACGACTAGGTGAAATAGTCTCGCACTCACACAATATGTGATGTATATCCATAACAGTCTGCAGGTCACCACAGAATCTGCAGAAGACAGTCCGAAGCTCTTTGCATGTTTTCGCAAAAGGCAATGCCCTGTCAGGACAGAATGTTAATATGTTAATAGTAACATACAGAGCAACTTCAATCAGGTCGTACATGTACAATAGTGAAATATTTTAAATGTTATAAAAACGAACAATTGATACTACCAGATTTCAAAATTTATTTGAAAAAATTAAAAAATATATGACAAAAAGAAAATTTGCAGATTTTTGATGAAAATTTAAGAACGTATCAAATCGAAGAAAAATTTAAAAAAGTATCTATGTATCAAATGTTTGCACGAAAGCAAATATGTATCCAAATTGATACACTTGTATCAGCCCATAAGTTCTCAATAGGACTGAGGTCTGGACTTTGGGCTGGCCAGCTCAAAACGTCTATTTTTTCCTCCTCAAACCAACTCTTCACTTGCTAGCCTTGAAGTCTGTTTAGGATCATTATCTTGTTGGAAAATGTATGACACTGGCAAATGTTCAAAAGCATATGGGTCCATAACATTTGCCAGAATGTCTTTATATATATGCTGATCCATACGCCCATCAACTCGCACAATGGGGCCAACACCGCGCCTGGAAAAGCCTCCCCAAACCATTTCATTTCCACCACCATGCTAAATGGTTTTGATTGTGTACTTTGGTTTGAGCTCTTCATTCTTTGGCCGTCTAACATAATTTTTCCATCAGATCCAAACATATTAAATTTGGATTCATCGCTCCAGAGCACATCAGCCTATCTTCTTTAGCGGTTGTTTTCCTGGCCCGTTTTTTTCTGTTTGGGTTTTCTATACTGCCAGTTTCATTGTAAACCTTTATTGCACCATAGACCATTTTTTTGGAGCATTGCAGTTCCTTGGCGATAGAATCCATAGATGCACCTGCCGTGCAGTATTTTCAGATGATCTGCATTCTCAATTCTGGTGTGCAACTCTTGTTTTTTCCCATTTTATTAAACTAAATAATAATAGTGCTTTGCTATATTTAAGGGAATTTTTAAAATTTAGGAATTTTACCTTAATATGGACAAAGTATTCAAAATTGTATATGGTGTTTCTAGTTAAATTTCCACAAAATTTCTTATCCCGATCTAAACACTCCAGTACACTTGTAAAAAAAGACCTTTGTGATAAAATAAAACTGATCTACTTATGTTTAAAAAAAGCGAAAAGCTCCAGAAAATGAACGGTACATATTTTGTGCATAATTAGATTTCCACCACTGTGGCACATTCCGTCTCCAATCCCAAAGAGTTTCTCACTATAGAATAATGTAGCATCTGCTTGCTAAAATATGATCAGTTCACACAATGCTTTCGATAAATGCCATTTGTTAAATTAAAAAAAAAGCTTCCGGGAAATTGTTTAAGGAAAATGATAACGTACAGTATTGTGCAAAACCTAAGCAACTTTTCCTACTCTCATGTAAAAAGTTGTCTCCCACTTTTAGAAATACTTCCCGGTAAACTGTAAATATATTTATTTACATATTTGCATGTGTCCTCAAAATCACCCAAACAAAGTTTTTAATTTTCATTTATTAACAGTTCAAAAAAACAGCTGTGCAAAACCTAAGCAACTTCGAGTTTGCTAAAACAGTTCTTGTTATTACCACAAATTTAACGGCATTTTTAAAGTGAGTTTTTCCATGACGCAATGTGTAAAATTAATTTTGCTCAATTGTGGGTAGAGATTGCGATCGGGTAGTCTTTCACAGTCATTTTCAATATGGAGCGCGCTAAATATGATAAAACCTTCAAATTAAAAATAATTAACCTATATAAACAAAGTGTATCACAGTCAAAAATTGCAAAAATATTCGGAATTAATAAATCTATAGTTTCACGTTTGATTAAAAAATATAAAGCTACCGGTAGCTTAGAAAATAATAATGTAGGAGGAAGGCCGCGTAAAACAACTGTTCGGGAGGATAGGAAAATAACGAGATTAATCAAATCAAATCCCTTTGTTTCCTCTCAGGAAAAATTGTCGACTTTGCATTTGAACGTTGACCCCAGTACGGTTCGTAGACGGGCTCTTGAAGCTGATCTTAAAAGTTATTCAGTGTTGAAGAAACCTATGCATGTACAGAAAATGTTTATTGATAAAATTGTTTTTTGAATTGAAATAATCTTTTCTTTAAAACACTTTATAGGTTGAATTTTGCTAAAAAATATATTAATTGGTCAGTCGGCAAGTGGAAAAGTGTGTTATTCAGCGATGAATGTAAATTTAACCTGTGGAACACTGATGGCATACAATACGTTAGGCGTATGCCCAAGCAAAGACTTAATCCACGCTTCTGTAAAAGTACACTCAAGCATGGGGGTTATGAAGCTTTTCTGGTTATGGTGTTGGTCCTTTTCATGAAATAGGGGGCATAATGGATCGTTTTGTTTACAAGGATATTTTGGAAAATGTGATGCTGCCGTATGCCGAATGGAATATTCCCCTTTCTTGGGTATTCCAACATGACAACGACCCGAAGCATACTTCAAAAATGGTCAAGGAGTGGCTAACAGACCATCGGATTGAAGTTCTTGATTGGCCTGCACAGTCGCCGGATTTGAATTCGATTGAAAATTTATTCGGGATTCTTAAACGTCGCGTTGGAACAATACGGTGCAAAAACCAAATGGAGTTGATAAATTTATTGAAAATAAAGTGGAAAAACATACCAGCAGCTATTATTTCTAATTTAATTGAGTCGATGCCTCGTAGATGTGCTGAAGTCATAAAAAATAACGGATATTATACAAAATATTAAAAGAGTTGCTTAGGTTTTGCACAGCTGTTTTTTGAACTGATTTTTATTTATTTTTTTTATTTACTGTTAATAAATGAAAATTAAAAACTTTGATTGGGTGATTTTGAGGACACATGCAAATATGTAAATAAATATATTTACAGTTTACCGGGAAGTATTTCTAAAAGTGGGAGACAACTTTTTACATGAGAGTAGGAAAAGTTGCTTAGGTTTTGCACAATACTGTAAGTACTTGTAAGTGGCTTAGTTTTCATATTTGAAGAAAATTCACAAAAACAAAATTAAAGTTTGCTTCTTTTTCTTTTAGTGTTTGAGAATAGGAAATAAAATGTTCTCGAGTTTCTTTATTCCGAACAATAGTTCAGCCTTTTGTTCAGGAAACTGCTTAATTTTTAATTTTTTTTTAATTTTCTATAGGAATTTAATAATATTCGAAGAGCTTAATATTTTTCTAAAATGAATCTATAAAAAAAGAATACGACGAGTTTTTATTAGAACCGAATCGATGAGTATTCGAAGTACAAGTAGAGAATTCGGGGTTCCGATCATAACTCTTCATGGACCGTTAATGTTGGATATTTGGAAACTCTGTGTTCGGGTTTGGCAAACAAGTGTTCGAGAATAGGAAAAAGTCTATGTTTCTCAATTTAACATAATTTTTTTTATGAATTAATAATAATTATGAAATAACTGCTATGAGGCAAGTTGAGTTCCTCTTTAAGAATTAATTTGTAATATATTCAATTTTCAAACTCGGTAAACTGTTCGAAAACTGGTGCCACTACCCCAATCGTTCTGATTTCCTTTAACGATGTTAATTCTGTTTCCATCTACGGCAAACGAAAGAACTTTTCTTGATATTAATTTTTAAGTTTTTATACTTATTTTTCTGAAAAGGCATAAATATAGTTGTAATATAACTTGGCCTGTGCTAACAGCGAATCTCCTACCACGGAAAATATGCAATCCATTTTCTTTTTATTTTATTTATTTTAATCTTCTCCATTGAAATTTTAACAAACAGGAAAATTTTCGCTGATCGAAAGTGCGCTCGATAGAAAACAGTACACACTGATCATTTCCATTGTTATTGATGATGCCCTAAGCATTGCGACTTTTAAAAGCATTTGCAGTTTAGCTGTTCTCTTACTTTTGCATTCAGACAATTTTCGACCTAACGCTGTGAATTGAATGAGAATAGAGTTTCGTCGAAAAATGTCTCGATGCATGGTAAGGTTAGATACAAATGCGGATTGGGGCCATCTGTTAAGGTATCATATCATTAGATAAAATCGAGTACCGTTATTTAACATTCGGCGGCGTTCCGTTTCCACTTTTATGAAGCATGGTGGTCGACTTTCTGCTGAGCGCGCTTAATGTTTTGGCCTCTACTGACGGATCGGCCAACCGAATTTTTGGACAAGAAGATTGATCATTGATGTAGGTACTAGAAACGGGCTGTCGGAGAATTCTCCTTAAAAATATGTTGTTCTTTTTACGAGAAAGAGCAATTCGGCGGGTTTCTTCATTTAGTACTAAAAGCCATCACATCGAAACTGTCAATGGAAACATTTTTGAGTATTATGGATAGCAGACACCTTTGTATCAAGCATGTCTAGACGAAGGCGTCAAAGGCATTGTCGGTTTTCTAGCAGGGGTTAATCGCCCCAAAAAAGTGCTATAGATCTTAGAACAATAACTAACCCAATAATACCATATGCATCGGCTGTTTGGTGGCTTAAGCTTTCAAGCCTGTTAAATTTAGCACAACTTTCATACCATATCCTCGAACCAAACTATATTTGTATAATCATACAATCAGTCGTTTTAGTGAAGTCACATTGATTGCGCGAAATTCGATTTGACGCCGATGTTATGCTGATATTCCAGTGATTCAGGCTGTTAATCACAATATCGGTCAATCCATCGATATGTACTTTGAAATCGGATTTTCTGCCGACCCAGTAGGCAATTATTTAAATGATATTCATCCGTAGGCTAACTTACATGTATTTATATTAAAGCAATATGGCTTATACCGCTTAAGCTCTCCTGTTTAGTTACTGGGGCCTTACGAGGTCTCCGTCGAAACGAAAAATTTTACGCAACGCATACTTAGTCGGAGGACGGAGACCCTAATTACAATCGAGGTATCGGTTTTCGTCTGATCGCACCTTAATTAAAGTACAACACCTCATTGATTTGACATGCGAAAAATGTTAGATTCTGATAGGAATGTACAAAATATATCAATATATCGAAAAGCCGATATTTGTATTTACAGTGCTTTTAATTTGTATATGTCGACAGGAGGGAGCTATTTTATACTTAATATGTGAAAGTATGCCAATAAGCTTACTTGCGTAAGTTAGAAACCAGTTTTCGAGTTACCGATATTCACATTCAAAATATATTAAATCGATACATATCGATATATTTTCGAAATAGCCATCTCTATTGACATATGTTTTAGATAACCGAGTTGTCAAAAAAGTGCCACAAATAAAAAAATTGTGTTTTCAAAATCAACAAGAACAAAAAATGGATATCGCAGATTTATTTTTGGAAGCAGAATCAAAAGAACTAACCCATTTATTACCAAAGACATTTAAAACTAAAATTTCAAATTTTTGGTAACATAACTTTATTAAATAGCATCAAAGGAATACAAAAATATTTTTTTTTAATTTTTAAGAAAAGTAGGAAGTGTGGTTTTTAAGCTGTACCCAAGAAAGTACAATGGGAAAATATGGTTGCTAATTTCTTACATGACTTTTCGACACACAGAACTATATCGCAGAACTCACAAACCCATCTGACTCGCATGTGACATACTCTGCATCTAAGAGGCTTTTCAATTTTCTTTGGAAAATGGTGACCTTCAGTTAAAGCAACACTTGCAGAGATGTAGCGTTTTGATGTTGAAGGTTGGAGGATTGTGTATCTTCTAAGATAATATCGAGCAATATCTCTTTGAAACGAAAGCAAGTCATGTTCTGAATCAGCTGCGAATTTATATAGTTTCCAAGCGGGCACCACCACATTTTTCCTCGAATTTTGATTATATAGGCATTGACACACTGGTCGTGTAAGTTAACGCCACCCATACCATTATTATAATCCGCAATAAGGTTCAGCTGCTGAATGAAGACTTTTCTTTTTTCGACTGATGACCAACGTTTGACATAATGCATTGGCTGAATGGTATCGAAGTTTGTTCCCATAGTGACAACACTATTATCATTCCATTTTACAAAAAGCATATTATTATTTACGTCATATACGTGCTCAAAATGCCCTCTTTTCTCTTTTTTGAATTCTTTTTTCAGTCATGTCCCAGTCATGTTCATGCTGTCCCAGTAGCTCTGAAGCCATTTTATCTCAACAATCGCATGCTCATGAGAAGTAAAATAGTTCTCAAAAAATACTATGTGGTCAGTAGGAAATGGAACTTTTTCTAGAAGCTCAAGTGCAACTCGCGATCCCAGTGGGATTTGTAACACAGCAGCGTTCACATTTTTTGCACCACGATAAGTATCAAAGGTATACAACTACTTGTCAACATCCAGTTCTTGAAACCAAAACGAACAGGTTTCCCTCTTATGAACTGTTTCGAAGAATGGTGGCCAAAATCCTTTATCATGGCTTCATCAATAGACAATCTTTCGTGCATGAAGCCCCAATGTTGATATTTTTGGCACAAACGATTCATAAGCGGCCTGAGCTTTGCCATTTTGTCTCGAGGATCTAATTGATTATTATCTGCGAAGTGAATGTATTTTTTGATCTCATAAAAACGATTTTTCGGCATGTTGTTTGCTACCAATGCGGTTCTTGTATCCTCATCTCATTTCCAATACATGGGCTCCCTTGGCATTGAGTGGTAACCACTGTAGAACATAATGCCTATAAAAATTTCAAAGTCTTCTTTTTGGAAATTGAAGTTATGATGGTTATGTTGAGAAGCATAAAGACGAGTTTGATTCAAGATCAATTCCATTACCTCATTATCAAAAAGTGTTTCAAATATTTCGACCTATTGTCTAAAGTACATTTCATATTCATCTTGTTTACTTCAAAGTTATTAGAACGGTTCATCGTCATATCAGTACCTCTTTTGTACCAGCGTGGTTGGTTTCGAGATTGCCCACATGTTGAGGCTCTTATCACTGATAAAGGAACTTCGTTCTCGCTATCGAAATCAATGTTACCTGGAACATCATTGGGTAAAAGATCGTTATCCAAATTTTCTGTGTCTACTTCGTCCTCGTCTGTATTGTAATCTGCATCTGGTGGTATAAATGCAATCTCAAACACGGCATTTCGATCATCTTCTTCGATTGCATTTGGAAGATTATCGAATCTCCTTCCATAAAATGATGATGTTGAGAAAGCGTTGAAATCCATGCTAAAAAAAAACATAAGGAAAGGCTACAGTCCGCTGGGGGCGAACAGTATGATACCCTATCCATATCCCTATATGCCCCAAAGAAAAAAGTATTAAGAAGATTTTATTTCATTTTATTAATTTATAAAAAAAAATATTTTTTGAAAAAACGCCCCCAAAAAGTGGGCGTGGCGAAAAACTTTGTATGGACGACATGTTGGAAAAAATATTGGCTAAATATCTTGTTAATCAATTTTTTCCGCTTTCTATGAACATTTTCGAAGAAAACAGCATTTTAGTCAAAAACGCCCACAAAAAGTAGGCGTGGCAAAAAACTTTATATGAAAAAACTTATAAAGGAGGGCAGTGCCTACATATCTAGGGAAAGTTGTAACACTCTATCTCTCTAACTTTAGCTTTTAAACGGTTTTTTCTTAATTGTGGGCGTGGCAGTGGGCGTATTCAAAAAAATTTTACACTTAACCATTTCGGAGCCCTAGGGATTATGTAGTTCAAATTTCAGTTTCCTAGCTAAATTTTAAAGGCCTAAAAATTGCGTACGGACGGACGGGCGGACATTGCTAGATAGTCTTAGGATTCGGTCCTGATCATAAATATATATACTTTTATGGGTCTACGACGAATATTAAGGGGTGTTACAAACTATGTGTCAAAATTAATATACCCTTAGGATAGGGTATAAAAAAACAATTCAATGCACATAGTTGCTAAAACGATATTAAGGTATCTCCATTTATACAAAAAAAAAATGGTTAGTAACTTCGTCCCAAAATGCAGCAACATGTTCTAGTGGCCCTTTGGTGAAGTTTCGTGCTTTTCGGTTTCTCCGTCAAAATGTCTTTTTTGGTCTCGCCCTGAAAACAAATATTACTGAAATAAATGCAAAAAATACTTTTCTAATTTTTGTTTACTAATTATCTGAAAATCGGAAAAAAATTCCGCTACCACTTGTTGTCGGAGAATATCGGACAAAAAATTTTTGGAAATTGTCACAAATTTCATTGAAAATGAACTTCATCTTAGATCGTAGGTGTAGGGTATTTTCTGTCGGAACAATGTTCCTAACAGATGTTCGTAAGAATAACTCGAAGCAAAAATCGTAGGAAATCGGAGAATTTTCCGTTTCGACGGATACCTCGTTGGGCCGACTTTAGTTTTATTTCTGATAAGCTTATGTGTTTTGTAAATAATAAAGTTTTACTAGTCACTAGGTTTGTTCCAACACTGAATCACAAACTAGTTTCTGACCAGTTTGTGATTTTTTACTGCGCATGCTCGAACATTACCTAATCACAAATTTGTTTGCGTGTTGGAAAGCTTTTTGCAGTTCTCTGACTACTAAGTGAGTGTTACTCACGTTAAAAGCTTAGTATTATTTACAACTCAATCGTGTGTAGTTATACGCTGATGTCCTGAAAATGGATATAGATTTGGAAGACTCGAAACGTAACGAATCAAAAGAAATTTTATTAACAAGACCTTTTTTAAGGTTTCAATGACTTTTCAAAGTTCCAATGACATATTTGGGAAATGTCCTCGACACCTTAAAGTAGACATCAATGAATTTAATACTGAAGGTATTAGAGGAGGTACAAATAAAGAATGCTTATTAATTTTTGCAAAACAGAACTATTTTAACCATTCTATTCTAAATCGATTTGTCTTTCAATTGTTAGGTTATACCCACATTTAAGTCAAATTTTTCCCACACAATACCAAAACTACGGTGTATGGCCTAGAAAATTGGCTTCACTAAACCTACCTAATGTCTATGAGTGTGCAATGAGGGTTAAGGAATTTGCTGCAATCTCGTTAATGCGATTATACTCTAAACAGTCTATAAACTTGGGCCCCTATATACAGGGTAGATTAATATGAACTTTCTCTCTTGGCGGTACCGCTCTCAGAAAGATGCACATGTGAACAGGTTTAATAAGACTTAACGTATAGAAAAACATTCGATGAATGCTGGCCTATTAGGACTAAACTACTTACGAAAGCTTTGAATAAAGGGAAGGAAGATGTAGACGGGAGGCTGAGAAAACTAAACATTAAGCCTGAGATGTGTGCCATGTCTTCAAAAGGGAATTGTGCTTGATGTTTCCTTTTGACCAATGCCGGATGTCCGTAGGAGTATACGAATTTAAAAACATTTTCTAAATTTATTTTATAAAAGCTAAAACTTTCTATAAATGACGCAGTTCATTAGATTCGTCATCCTATACGGGCAATAAACTTCATCCTTTCGAAAAGAGCAGCGCAGCAGACTGGCAAATTAAATCTAATTCCCTTAAAAGTAATACAGCCGGGAATACATAAAATAATAATTTTAAAGTGACTTGTAATCCGTGCCGAAGCCTTCCTTCAATCTTTTACGCCTGAATCAATGAACGTATAGACGAATTTCGAATTTATGATTTATTTCAAATTTTCTTTCGCTGTACAACATTTCGGGCCTTACCAAATTTTTACTTGACACTTTAAATGTAATAATAAATCCATCAACACTCAGTCTTTTGTAATTAAATTCTGATTGAATTGTTACCCCTAGCAGTAAGTTTGTCGATAGAGAATCGCTTTGGTCCATCACCGACAGACATCTGCCAGTGAAATGATTTCCAATACAAACTTCAAAGAGCCATCAACGTCAACTTTTTGTTAAATGCAATTTTGTTTCGTGAGTAAATATGCGATGTTCAATAAAAATAAATGACAAAATTTTCTCACGTAAAATTCGATATTTGGGCTTTTCATTTTCACCTTTCAGCAATAAACCAAACGCAGAGAAATTTATTTTTCTGTTCAATCATGTGGAAGTCGATCCCGAAAAATATTCAATTCTTATGCAGTGTGCTGGAAGTGAGTTAGTTCTATTTTAAGAAACCACAATCTGCTTTATAATTACTATTCTATTTTAAAAGAATCATTATTCTTTGTTTACATTCGTTTCAAATGTCCTTGACCTCTCTTTAAAGTAAATATTTAACACGTAAATTAGTTTTGAAGTTGAATTGTTCGTCTTGGTATCACTTTAAAATTTTATTTTAATTAAAGTAGTTTCTGAATAATTGCTCCTCGTGGTCGTTTAATTGCGTTTAAATTTGAATGATAGAAAATAGAGGCAAACCTATAAGTTATTAGGTTCAAATGTTCAATTCCTCTCTCGCGATGTTCACGGCATTAAGTCTTTTCCTTTATCTGCTAGTATGTCTTTAGGAATCATTTCTGTACGTAAGCGATTATTATTCTGAGTGCGATATATTTGATTTGGACAGTTTAATGCTTCCGCAAAATTTGGCAATAATAATATTTTGTTAACTTTTTGGCCGCACTAAATACAATAAAAGCCTTCTTCGAAATGTATTTCATGTTAGCTTACGTCCAGTGATGACTCCTATAGCAGTCTGTTAATGTTCCGTCTACTTAGAGGGATAACATTTTAAGAGCGTTTTAGATCCAGCTTAGGCCAGATCCTTTTTGTTGCGATACCACATGTCCACCTAAAGTTTGTTTCAGCCAGCTTTAGCTAAAATTTACAACATAGTATACCTATCTATTTTTTATCACCAAGAAGTTCCTAGTTTGGCTAGTTCATCAACCTTACAGTCCCCAGGAATGCCCCTGTTCCCCAGCAGTAAGCAAAGGTGAATATTGAACTGCTGCGACATCTCCTGAAGAGACGATCTGTAGTCTTGGGCTACTATAGAGTACTACTCCGAGGTAGCTTTCCATCTTCCAAAAACCTTCAGAACTATGAGCCCTTTATTAATTTTGCTTTAGGGCCTTGAACAAATTATTGACGTGCAGCTTAAGCGGAATTTTCCACCTACGTTGGGTATGGGTGGGAAATGATGGCCAGCATCAAAATCCATTAATTTTTGGCACTTCGTTCTTTTAGGAGAATTAAGCGTGCTTCGGACAAATCTTACCTTTTGCTTTAAGGTCTAAGGCCATTGAACCCACACTAGTGGAATGCTAGATGCGTAAGAGCAGGGAAATTGCAAGCTGTCCTCTTATAGATAGGAAGGGAGCTTGTATCATTGTCGGCGAAAGCAACTCACCAAGTTTTTGTCAGAACCTCTGTCGGTTAAGCCGACCAAGACGGATATAATGATGTTTACAACAAGAAGAAGGATTCCTAAAACAAAGTGGGCACTCAACTTACATTATGTAGCAAATTGAAGTACTTTGTCATCGCCCTTGTTCCGTGTGATGTTCTGCAGAACCGCGGGTCTAAGTTTCAGACTGGTTCACTGTATACGTGTATTATTAGACCTTACTTTATGTATGGTGCGGTTTTGTAGTTGCCACGAGCTGACACTCTGAGGAGACATCTGTCTAAGCGTTTGTTTTGCGTGTTTATGCAGGCGTGCTTATTGGAAGTTTTGATCTCTGTACCTTCCGTGCAGTTCTGTGTGAAAGTGGAAGCCAACCAAGTTCTTTATCGTACTTGTGTGATCTTTGGATAGCAAATCAATAGAAGCGACAGTAGGTGCGTTCGAGGTGACATGTCTGGCGTTCTGCCTGTGGAGGAGTCCATAAGCAATGCAACTCGTTAACTCTCAGCTGGGGCCCCTAACATGAAGAAGCTGAAGTTCATACCACGCAGTGCTTAACATTATCACTCGTTGGCCTACAACCATACAAGGGGTGCTGCTTACCTGCAGCATACCGAAAACTTACATGATATTGCGCCATGCAGACTGAATGTCTGTTGGTGGTTTATGGTCCAAAACTCAGAAGAGACATGACTAAAGATCCTTAATTGGCTTTGTTCCTGGTTTTAGTCCTCTCAAAACGAGCATTGGTAAACCTTATCGGCAATTGTCCGAACTTTTTCAAACTGGAAAAAACTTCCTCTATCAAGATGATCTCACCTCGGCACTGGCAGGTTCAGCAATGAAGGCTTCCTTGTAAACTAATAGATCTGTGGTAAATTTGGTCAGCCTTTCTGCAGTAAAATCGACCACTAGGTCTAAGTTGTTGTCTTCGGATGGCACTACTTCTCGAAGAGTTGCCTCAGTCTATATTTTTTTGTTGAGTTGTTGAAGAGTACTGGTATTTTTATTTTACCACGGAGATGGTCGCCTACCAGTACAAAGCTGATTGAAATGAATTACAAACTGTTCACCATTCAGATTTCATACGTTACTGGTAAAATCGTTTTCAAAAGTATTCCATTTATTTTGTATCTCAGTTTTCGAAACAAAACAGAAACGTATTCATGCGTTTTAACATTCATAGCTAAGTTGAAGCGTTCTCTAAAAGTCTTTGGGCTGCATTGTGGTATAAAAAAATCATATTTCAGCTAAATTGGGAGTACGAGTTTTTTGTTTTTTTTTTTTGTTATGAACTCATTCATTACCCACTTGGGATTTTATTTTTTGCCTGAGTTGCCTTCAATTTATGAAAGCTGCCCGTACGCAACAAGTATTTACAAGAGTCGTTGAGTGCTGTTCTTTGTGCATGTATTTGCTTTTCGAATATTTGTTTCTGTTGAATTGTCAAGGCAACGGGGATGACAACTTTTCTGATTAGGAAACTTATTTGCTCCCTACATTGTTGGAAAATTTGTGTGTGCCTTAATTTTTGTTTGACAGTTCTCATGTACAAAACTTACAATTGCTAATTAAATTCTTCATAACTATTTGTGGTGCAGTAAAATGAAAGCATCTCTTCCATTCAACAAAAAGCAAATTCTTGTTCCACGTAAAATTGGAAATGATACTCGTTTTAGCTATTTATATAGCAGGGAATTGTTTGTTTATATTATTTTTACCATGTGTTAGCAAGAAAAAAAAAACAAAAAAAGTAAAATAAAATATATTTGGCAGCACAAGTGTCAAGGTAGGATCCAAATTTTTTAATTACAGACAAAAACACCGTTCACAAAGGAACAACAAAATTCTTTCGGGTGTGTAAAGTAAGTCAAACAAATTAATGATATTAGCAGATGGTGAGTAGGTAGGTACTCAATATCATTAAGAACAATCACAATCGCAAATTAATTGTTTAAACAATTAAGTTTGGGATGCGAATTGAAATCAAACAAAAAAGAACTTAAGGCAAAGCAATAAAACAAGTGACTACTCTGTTTGCTCTGTTCCAGTTTATTGACAAGTAAGATTTGTTTCGAAGTCAAGTAAGCGTGAGCTATCACGAAGAGGGATGTTTGAAAGACACCAACACGACTGTTTTATGTTTGTGTTTTAAGTTGCTATGGTGTGGCTAGGTTCCAATGCACGTACAAAGCGAAATTGTTATTTTTTGAAAAACAAATACGGAAAGTATAAAAATAAACGTATGAGCCACGTGCAATAAAACACAAGCTAACAATTGGCCTGAATAAAGAAAAAGACTGCAGCAAACTCTGAAATTATTATTCCTCCAACCACTACATACGAGCGTCATCGTAAAGTCATGTGGAACTTGACCACATTCAGCTGTAAACCAAGTAACAGTAATTTTCCATCGAATATTTGCCTTTCTGGATATAGAAAGCGCATTTCTGGGCCTTATTTTAGTCTCGACCGTTAGCACTCATTTTTAGCTTCATTTGCACCACCCTTCTTTTCATTGAGGCTTTGCTGAAGCACTCTGACTTCATTTTAGTTTAGTAATAAACCCGACTTTTTCAAAAAACGCCTACAAAGTCAGCAAAAATTCAGCAGGTTGAAATAAGCGATTCTGTCTAATGGTGCCATCGGAGATTGGTCATATTGGAGACCCAGTCATAAATGGCGGCCCTTACTAGGTATGCCGGCGGGCCTTACACAGGTTCAGGTTCTGAGAAACATTTTTCCGAACCTTGACCTGCAAGTTCTTCGGATATCTCATTTCTCGTGATTTCAGTATGATTCCGACCGAACTCAAAGAGTTCTTGAGTGGCTAAAAAATTAAGTAAGATCTTAAGGGCAGCTTGGCTGTACAAATATTTCCGCCACCTGTTCTTCACAATATAAAGCATCAGAATAGCAAAGATCTTCGCTTGGAAGACCGATGCATATATGCGGAACTTAATAGAAGAAAATTCTCACATTCTTACATTCCACGAAAGCACCAGCACCAGACCCTTGTCCGCTTTTGGATCTAGCTTTGGATCAGAGTCTGGACGAAGCCATTCCGTTACCTGAGGAAAGTTGAGGTGGTAGTTTTGTCAAAGGACAATTCTCGATCAAGTTCATCAAATCATCATGGTACCAAAAGCAACCTCTCTTTAAGCGAGAGATGGTTTTAAGCGTTCACCACATGATATTGCCGAGCTCGTTGATATAGCCGAGCCCTTCTTTGGAGTTTGGCAAAAGAAACAGTAACACGCCTGTTCCACCACGCATCGGTTGTTTGCGTATGAGAGGAGTGGTCTAATCATGGCCGTATAGATCCAAAGGACCTTTTTCGGTGACAAGCCCCATGTCTTGGCAAAAGCGCCTCTACACTGCCAGAAAGTGCTTCATCGGGTTTCGATTCAACATATTTGGACCATAGAAGTTATTTATCGAGGATTACACGCAGATATTTGACTTCATCCGAGATAGGGATGGTGACACCTGTACGCATGAGATGGGACAGACCCTTGACGATTTTCCTTCCCGAAAAGAGAACAACCGTGGTTTTAAGAGGATTCACTGAAAGTCCATTATTAGTGCAGCAAACATCGATTAAATCTAGGGATCTCTGCTCCTAAGAGCAGACAGCCCCTAGATTTGAATCGACAGAAAGAACGGCGACATCATCCGCATAAGCTTGAGTATAGTTTGCAGGAATATTGAGAGCCGTAAGCAAAGAGTCTTCCACAATAGACCACCACACAAGGTGGTGTTCTGGAACCCCTATTTACCTCTGTTATGACGCACTTGCTACAATCTGTATCGGCTACTAGCGTCCTGTTAGCATTGCTTTAATCCACAACACCAAAGTTTCATCTACACCATGCTGTTTGACATAGTTACATCAAAAGCACACTCAACATCGACTAAAATGCCCAACGCTTAGTCCTTCCGGTCAAGAGCACTTTCAATCCTACCAACAATATTTTGGACCGCGGGCTCGCAGGATTTTCCGCACTGATAGGCATGTTACATCTCAGAGAGGGGATGTGATCGAAGAGCAAGTTTGCGCACATACAGCTCAACCAGTCTCTTCAAACTTTTCAGCAAAAAGGAAGACAGACTTATGGGTCTTAAGCTTTTGGCTAGAGTATATTCAGACTTACCAATTTTTGGTATGAAAACCTCTTTAACCATACGCCAGGGGGAAGGTCTATAGGTATGTAAAAACCTTGCAATGTAAATGAGTTAATGTCACACCAGAAAATTAAGTTTTTAATGAAAATCATGTTGAAGATTTTCACAGTCTCTTGCTAAACGAAGTTTTTGCAAACATTTTTCAATCATCGGCATAACCCGAGCAACTTGAAAATTCAAGGGAGAGAAGGACGGGAGATCATTAGTAAATAGTATGAAAAATAGTGTCCCCAGGCGACTTCCCTGGGGTACGCCACTAGTAACATTTATGAATGTAAATTATGAAGAAATCCATTGATTTAAATTTGAAAGTACTCCAAAGGCATTTAATTTAAACATAAAATGTTTCCAAATAGAACTCCATGTTAAAAAGTTATTTTTCGAATGAAAAGAAATTGCTGAACAAATATTGATTAATCTCTGATTATGAAACTACGACAGTTTCGTTCAGATATCCAGCATGCAGGCCAAGAGTCCCATAAAGAAATGGTATTTCTTGTTAATTTTAAAGAAATCCTTGTGGAAAAAAATTAGATCATTAAAAATGAATTGAGGCGGAAAAATTAAACAAACTGCCAAAATCATAGCTCAGACCTCCGCGCTCTTTCCAAATAAAATCCCTGCGTACGCCACTGCGTCTAATTAATGTTACTAAATAAATTCAATTTCAATTCATTTAAAAAGAAAATCCCTCTCTCAGACTCAACATCAAAAATTTGCAAAGTTCTTAAAGTACACATTTTACTAAGTAGTTAAATGATATCCTTTCTGGCATTTAATCATCTGTGCGCATAAAGTTTTCTCTGCCTTTACAACTTAAAAGGATCCAAATATTCTATTCATTTTGTGGCAAAAGATGCAAATTTATTACTTGCATTTCTACGAAACTCGATTATGTATTTTCTATGCACTTATACATGTACAATAGATTATTGCGGCACATAGGTACATCTACATATACGAGTACGCTGCCTATGCAGAGATAAATTTCTAAACATAAGCAACTACGACAACATCTTAACTGCCGACAATAATTAACCATCTCCCTTCCGCTCCTTCTGATTCATATGTGCTCATTAGAATGATAATTATAACGGTAATGATGGCGATAACTAGGTGAGGGCGGGTCGTAATTGATTCATTGACTTACGACAACCGAGCGAACATTGTCATTTATTGTAACTTTCGCATCTAGTTAGGGAGTAAAGAAAAAAATGTTAATGCTAAATGTATTTAGCAAAAAGTTTTCGATTCAATTAGAAAGTCACCGCATCAAAAGGTTACATCAGAGAATCTTCGTATAAATTTTTGTTAAATTTGAACGAACATGTTCGAAAGAAAAAAAAACCAACACCAACACCAACACAAAACCCCTCTCCAAATGAAAGTTTAAACAATTTCCAATTTAAAAGATGATTAGGGAATTACATCTCGTTTAGGGATTCAATGAGCTCGGATATATCCCATAAACCAGCGTGGGCCAGAAAAGACCCCACACCAAGATCAAATGAAACTCAAAACCGATTATACAAAGTATACAAACCCTTTTGGAATTAATGAGAAGGAAAATATTTGTGCTAGGGATCGGTACGATACGATGGTGGGCCAAACTAGTGTACATATCAATACTTTGTGGAATATACATACAACTGTATCAGAATTCTTGAATTTGGGTCTGGAAGCGCGCAATTTATGGTGAAACATTATCCGCGGTGCTATGGACAAAGTGTTTTTTGCTAAAACGGCACTGCGTAGAGGAAACAATTTTTGGAAAATGTAATTCTCTTGCGTGTTTTAAAGTTATTGTATTGGAACGCGAAGCTATTACTCATTTCTGGATGAATTATTATGGAATGCATTTCAAAGTAGATGTTTTAAATAAAGGCAAAGGCCCACTCGTGGGAAGCTGGCATCGCACCACAAACTTGGGTGGGAACAAATGAAATGTAACCCTGGGTGTTTCTTTGTCGACTATCGATATTGGTACACAGTTTGAATTTGTATTTATTTGCTTACATTTTCTGTACAATAAGAAGATAAATTCGGTAAGAGTGCACAGTTTACATGAAGGTTTTCGCAATGGTTCAAAGTTATAAATATAGTTTTTTTTTCCGAAGATCAGTCCTGAGACACTATGAGGACGCGTGCTCATAATTGTGTGAGATTCTTACTCACTAAAAACACCTTCCTTCAAATTACTTTATGCAACAACTAAAGTATTTCCTATCTAGTAGTTTAGATTTAATAGTTTGGCAGCCAATGCATTTGATTGTATATGGAATTTGTACGGAGTCAATGAAAATGGGTAGCGTATTTACATTTCTGGAAGTAAAATGAACGTTCGTAGATTTTGTTTCGTTGAGGACAATACGCCAAGTCGATGGCCACTCAAAAATGCTGTTTATAGCCCGGTGGAGCTTGTTCGTTGCTGATTGTACCGTATTACTCACGGCCAATATTGCGGTATCTTACTTAACGAGCTCCCGACCCGAGAAGAGTCCCTGCATGGGATACGGCAGCCTTCCACCCTCTGCGATCCCGAGCACGCTGCTTCCAGTTGTCCAGACCAAGCGCTCTGGCATTCGCGATGATTTGGTCTTTAAAACGGAGGTTCGGTCTTCCTTGTCGTCTCGAACCTGGGGGCTGGGATTCGAAAATCCTCTTGGCTGGAGCGTTGTTGTCCATTCGCTCGATGTGGCCGAGACAATGTAGTCGACGAGTTTTAGCTTTTCGGACTAGTTCGCGGTTGTATCTTCTCCTCCATTCGCCCTCCTCGAACACAGGACCAAATATCCATCGAAGGATTTTTCTTTCAAAGGATCTCAGTATTAACTCTCCTTTTCTGCTTATCGTCCAACACTCGGCGCAGTATAGCAGACCTGGCAGGATAAGGGTTCTGTAGAGCATGCACTTTGTCCTCCGAGTTAGGAGTTTTTAACCCATTTGTTTTGCCAAACCGAAGTAGCAGCGGTTTCCTAGGGTAATTCTTCAACGAATCTCCACTAAGATGTCATTTGTGGAGTTGATGTTTACCCCGAGGTAGATGAACTCTTTAACTACCTCGAAGTTGCTGCTATCAACAGTGACATTTTGTCCTAGTCGGTGGAGAGATGATTGTTTATTTGTTGATAGCATATATTTAGTCTCCTCATTCACTTTAAGGCCAACTAGTTTCGCCTGTGAAAGCCTCTATCACGGCAAGCTGGGATTAACCGATGATATCTATATCGTCCGCATACCCCAGCAGTTGGACTAATCTGTTGAAGATAGTGCCTTCCGTGTTGACACCTGCCCTGTGCACTATCTGCTCAAGAACAAGATTGAAGAAATCACAATCAATAAGATTAAAAATAGTCTCTCCTTATTTAAATTCGGAATATTCTTTTCCGTGCTTAACACAGAAGAGTCTGTCCGCCAAATAAGATATATTTGCTTGAGAAAGGCTAGTTTTAGCATATGTTTCATTCCCGTATGCCATACTTTAGCAAAAGCCTGGGAGACGTCAAGAAAAAGGCTAGAACACATTTTTTATTCTCCTCAAGGGCTTTTTCAATTTCATTGGTTATTCGATAAATCTAGTCGATTGTAGATTGTGTTTAATTCTGAACCCGAATTGGTGATCAGGTATTAATCGGCGCTGGTCGATAATCGGATGTAATCATTTTAGTAAAGAAAATTTAAATACTTTTAACATAATTGGTCTATATGATTTCTTGTCACATGCCTTGCCCGGCCTTGGAACCATTATGACCTCAGCTACTCTCCATTGTCGTGGAACGTATAACAACCTAAATGAAGCATTTATGAGATAAACGAGAATAATTAGTGCTTTCGAAGGCAACTCTTTTTTCGTATCCAGGAGCTTTGTTTAGTTAAAATGGTTTTTTATTTAATAGCAGAGTTGAGCCAGCGATACACTTTTAATTTTAAAATTGTCAGGTATCCCCGCTAAGACCGCATTTTCGAAAAGCTCTTGACTTCAAAGGGCTTAAACGTTTCTTCTAAGTGATCGGGTAAAAAGGTCGGCTTTTTCTGTCTCCTTTTGCCCATTCGCCATTATTTTTGCTGATTGGAAGCGATTTTGGCTTATTGATACTTTTCATAGCTGGTGCACGTTCTATCACCATTTTTCGGTGGACGCACTCATCATCATACCATGGACTCTTTTTCTAAGGTGGTTGGTAGCCTACGGTGATCCTACATCCTTCGTCCTTGATGATGTTGCAAAACTAGTTCAATCCACATGGTGTTCGTATTCGTCCGCGGTGAACTCACAGCGGAGAGTTCCTAGCTCAGGCGCTCTTTGTAGACCCTGGTGACTCCAATCGTGCTGAGGCGTCCAACGTTAAATTTATTTTCTGGGCGGTTTGCAGCTTTTTTTGTTAGATTAAGAGCTGCTGCTAATGTGTATTAGCCGGAGGCAGTTGTTTGTTGTTGTATCGTTGAAGATGTGCTTACCGGCCAATCCGCAAACGATTTTTTCCCTACCGATTTTTGCGTTTACTCCCCGATTTTGACGTCATACTCTGAACTTTCAAGAAGAAACTCATAGAAATACTCCTTGATTGGGTCTACAGCTTCATTGGTAGCAGCGTGAGCACATATTAGGCTGATTTTGTAAAACGTGCAACGTAAAACAGCCAGGCGATCGCTTATCGGTCTAAAGTCAATGACTTTTGATCTTAGCCGATTTCCCACGACGAAACCGCATCCTAACACATGCATCCTACGGTGGTAGCCGTAAGAAATGTCGCCTGTTTTTAATTTTTGCATACCCGAACCTATCCAACGTATCTACTGGATCGCGGTAATACAGGGTGTTTTTTAGATGTATAGAACTTCGAATTAAAATAAAACACAAGAAAATCAGTTTAATGCACATCAATTTGGCTTTATTAGAAGGATAATTTTACGCCATTAATGTTTAAATATGATTTCGGGCATGTGGCCGCAATGGCTGGTTCGAATAAAGACAAGTCTAGAGGTCCAATTTTCAAACACTTTTTCAAGCATTTGGGTCTGTATGTCGGCAATAACGCCACGAATGTTGGCTTTCAAGTCCCGTAACTTTACTGGTTAGTTGGCGTAGGCGAGCGACTTCACATATCCCCAAAGAAAATAATCCAATGGTGTCATATCGCACGATCTTGGTGGCCAATTGACAGGTCCCTTCCGCGAAATTATGCGCTCATCGAATGTTTTCTTCAATAAATCGATTATGACGTGCGCTGTGTGGCATGTAGAGCCGTTTTTTTGGAACCACATCTCATCCACATTCATGCCATCCGATTCGGGAACAATAGTCGGTTATCATGGCTCTATACCGTTCTCCATTAACGGTAACTGACTCTCCAGTATCATTTCGGAAGAAGTAGGTATGGCCCAATGACTCCACCAGCCCATAGAGCACACCAAACAGTCAGTTTTTGTGGATGTAATGGCGTTTCAAGGGTCTCATGTGGATTCTTCTCACTCTAAATGCGGCAATTTTGCCTGTTGACGTAGCCGTTCAACACAAAATGAGCTTGCGGTAAACTTCGCGAACTTAACCATTATTTTCGAAATAAATTTGTCAACCTGTTCATGATGAAATGGCAAACCAAACTAAACATAAATGGCATTAGAGTTGCCAGATTTGACCACAAAATGTCAGTTTTATCTCTATTAGAAAAACCAACCTCTAAAAAAAACACCCTTTATTTGCCTTATACCGCTCATCAATAAAAAAACAAGTGATTTAATTTACTTCTCCACCCATTCTCGATCCTCACAAAAGCGTGAAAATATTTCTTGATCGCATACTGTAAGTGACCACCTCTAAGAGTTTTGCATATGTGTATAATAAAATGTACAGGAGATTTTCATTAGAGGCCATTTTTCTCATATTTATCTTACAGAATCCATTTCAGTAACGTTTTAATAGCAAACCACATTTTCAAATTAAAACGTCGCATTAAATCATTTTCGCTGTTGTATTTGCTAAACTTTGTGTATTTGACTTTCAAATGCATTTTGCCTTTAAGTACAGTTTTAATATGCATTTTACAAAATGCAAATTAAAAATATTTTCTCAATGCAAACAATCAAAAGGGGGGAAAAAACTTATTTAAATGCACGAGTTCGCGTTTTGTTTGTGTGAATTAATCTGTTTTGCACGAGTAAATGAAAAAAAAATATAAAATATTGAATGAAAATATTTAGATTTGCAATAGACGGAATCATCAATGTGTCAAGTCAGATAGAAATGAAATTTCACCAGTGTACTTCTGGGTTGATGACACTCTGTGCCCTGCAACGCAAATATATTCCCATAGATAGATATGAGGGGGTTTATTTATTTTCCAATCAATTCAATTTACTATACACATTTGAGTAACTACATATCTGAGTATTGTGTTTACTCTTTAGGTACAATAATGTTATATTTGCGACTTATTTTGAAAAGTAATTTCGAGAATATCATGAGATGGTTACTATTGTTTATTCATAAGTGTTCGAAACATCAATGAATGCTTTTGGATTTTCATTTATGTCGGATAAAACCGACAAGTCAGAATTCTTCTATGTGATCCCATAAATAGAGTTAGATTTATTGTAGGCCTATTCAGTTTTTCTCTGAATCAGAAGAATTTACTGGTATAAGTGTTAGTTAGAAGCAAATGCGTTTATTTTTTATTTTGGGAATTCAATCTTAACTTAAAAGTTAAAACACCCGCCTTTGTGGAGAAAATAATATGCTCATGGGGTCAAACTTAAAGCTATTGAAGAAGTCTCCTTGAAGGTAATGAAGAGGTAACAAAGTGTCTGGGTAATCCTGATAGAACCCCTTATTAGAGGTTGAACTTCAGTGAAAAATTTAGAAAATCAGCTAACGCAATTTACGCATGTAACAGCTTCTTCGGCAGAATTTAGGGACCGAGGGTAATTCAAAAATTATTACCACTGAATCTACGCTTCCGAGCGCACGAGATAAAACTGACATTTTGTGGTGAAATCTGGCAACTCTAATGTCATTTACGTTCAGTTTGGTTTGCCATTTCATCATGAACAGGTTGATAAATGAACAACGCTTGCAAATCGTGCAAATTTATTTCGAAAATAATGGTTCAGTTCGCAAAGTTTTAAAAAGTTTAAAATTTTAAATTTTGTTTAGTGGTGAGGCTCATTTTGGGTTGAATGGCAACAAGCAACATTGCCGCATTTGGAGTGAAGAGAATCCAAATGAGACCCTTGAAACGCCATTACATCCACAAAAACTGACTGTTTGGTGTGCTCTATGCGCTGGTCATTGTCATTGGTCATTGGGCCAAACTTCTTCCGAAATGATGCTGGAGAGTTAGTTACCTTTAATGGAGACCGGTATAGAGCCATGATAACCGACTATTTTGTTCCCGAATCGGATGGCATGAATGTGGATGAGATGTGGTTCCAACAAAACGGCTCTACATGCCACACAGCGCACGTCATAATCGATTTATTGAAGAAAACATTCGATGAGCGCATAATTTCGCGGAAGGGACCTGTCAATTGGCCACCAAGATCGTGCGATATGACACCATTGGATTATTTTCTTTGGGGATATGTGAAGTCGCTCGCCTACGCCAACTAACCAGTAAAGTTACGGGACTTGAAAGCCAACATTCGTGGCGTTATTGCCGACATACAGACCCAAATGCTTGAAAAAGTGTTTGAAAATTGGACCTCTAGACTTGTCTTTATTCGAACCAGCCCAGCCGCGGCGGCCCCATGCCCGAAATCATATTTAGACATTAATGGCATAAAATTATCCTTCCAATAAAGCCAAATTGATGGAAATTAAAATGATTTTCTTGTGTTTTATTTTCTAAACTCAACTAGATATATATAAATCTACATTTTAGAAACCTACATTTTAGAAGGTGAAGGTAGATACTTCCAAGACTTTTGTTGCGTTGTACACCTCTCATCTAACCTGGATGGGAAGCTAACAGAAAAAGTTTTGTGGAAATTTAGTGTTGGTATTATATAGTCAGTGGGCCTCGGGTCATCACAAGGTAGTGACAGTAGAATTTTGCTGTGTCCATATGGTGTTGTGGACCGGCATTCAGATCCCCTTAATGTAACTGCACTACACGATAATATTGATGTAATTTGAAGATCCAGGGGAAATATTCAGTATCACATTAAGTGCTTCGGTCGTGCTTGATCGAAGGGCTCCTGTAGTGCCAATTACGGCTGTTCATCGCTGCCCAATTTGATAATGTTATAGGATTTACTTAAGGCGGGCCACCGAACTAGAAAAACAATAATTGAGGATAGGACGTACTACGGCGGAGGACCAGAGCTCCATTTTTGGTTCGAGATTTCATGGACTTTCAATAACAATTTGATGAGTATATTCTTATATAAATTTCCTTAAAGCCCCATAAACGACCGCTTATTCAGGGCCATATTTGGTGTGGGTCGTACAGCTTAGTTGTTTGCCAGCTGTCATTTGTGATTTTTAAGGTTTATTAATGGAAAACTACACCCATGCACAGCGCTGAATTGAAATTTAAAAACCCATTCCCGAAACTGTGAATACGGCTTGAAAGGGAATTTCAGCTTCCATTTTTCTGGGTGGCAACAAATAGTTCTTGTTTCGTCCAATCATTCAAAATAATTCACGCAAGCTTTACGTGTATGAACACAAAAACAAATCATAAGTGAGACTGTTGACCAGAACCCTTCCACCTCGATTCGCCATTATTCATCATAATCTTCTCTCAAGTCTTCTCTCTTAACTCAAATAAAAATATTATATAAGCGGTCTTAATGAGACCCCCTTAAGATCAACAACGGATCAACTAAATTTAAATAAACCCACTCAAGAAAAACAATAATCAAATGTAATCAGAGTAACAACTGAGAATAAGGAAACATTTTCGCCTCAGCTTGATCTTCGTCATACGACGAAGGTGAGGTACATCATTAAGGTACGGAAATATCCCAACTCTATAGCAACCGTGATGGTCTTCGGTACGGCAGTACGGACTTACATTAACATGTGGATTTACTTTTTGCAAATTTATGGAAAATTAAAATCCACATTCTCCAATCGCAGTGTATGATTATGATTAAAGCTGCTCGCATGACCAAAACAACCATGTGACCCATTAAAGCATAGAAGTATAAAGTAGCAGCGGCAAATAAATTAACATCGTCAATTCGTCATGCATCTAAATTAATGAATTTAGTTCAGGGTCGCACGGAGTCACCCTCTATCTCAATTCTTACGTGTGCATTTCCCCACACCCCCTCCCTGTTAGATGATTTGCACTGAAGTTATGCACGAGTCTTGCAAAACAAAACAACAAAAAAAATCTCTGAAGAAAAAATCATAGTTTTTCCTCAAATGGAATTCAAAATTATTTTTGCTGCCACCAGCTCATGGTCGTGCTCACTCGCACACACACATCCGTTGGTTGGTGCAGATAGGTTAACCTGCGTTTTTCTAATGATTACGTACTCAACTTTATCCCCTCCTTATCTGCCATCCTTTGCTGACTTCTGGCTGGTTTTGTGAATTTGGTTTTATTTTTTTTTTCATTTGTTCGTCAAGGATATTGTGCCCTTGTGCTCAAAAGCAACTAAACAGAGTAATCAGATCGATGATAATTGTGAGCAGACGCGGTTTTCACGTCTCGAATAGTTTAGTGCGATTAATGAGGTACGCGTATTATGTTTGAAAGTCATTTAAGAATAATAACTACAGCTGGCAGAGCTCTTTGGTTGGGTTTCGATTGCGATTTAGATATAGATTTTTGTTGGTTGTGGTTTCTCTCTTCCTCCGAGAGAATTTGTAATTAAAATTAACAAAATAGATTTTACAAATTTAACACTTATTCTTTATTTTTGTTCTTAAATAAATCACGTTGACGACAGACGAACCAACTGTCTGCAAGGTGGCGTGGTATTAATGTAGCACTTTTCTTAATAGTAATTATTACGATCATAAAGAAAATAATGACTAACAATGTTTTGCTTGGCCCAGGTCCTGCTACGCGCTTGCAACTGCCTGGAGCTTGGTTAGGTTAAACAGAGGTGAGGTAAAAAGGAGTTCTATCACAGAACACTGGACACTAAAACGCCCATCGCGATCATTCAAGAGGCAGAAAGACCTAAACAATTTCCCTTCTAAAGCAACCCATTTCTTTGCAAAAACCTAGAATGGCCTTGAAGTCCATGCCATCTATTTCCTTAAAATTTTTCTTCGACTACGCGCTATTGCCTCGCATTAACTAAGTTCATATGAATGTGTATTATATCCTCAGAAGCAGATGCAGATCTCCGCAGAATCCGTATCTGATAATCCGAGCCTCTGCGTGTTTCGCAGGAGACGGAGGAAGCTTATGCCTGCTTAATTATATTAACTTCATAGATCTTTTACTGGCAAAAAGTGGCCTTAGGTACCCTGTGCCCCTCAAGACTTCATCAGCTTAGATTGGCAGACGTACCGTTTTTTTCCTCAATTTGGTTTGATGTCTGCAACTTCGCTTTTAATGAGCAGCCCTCCTATTCTTGCAATCTCATGCTCCTGCTCATTGCTCTTTAATACCGCAGTGTTCTGACACCCAGCACAGTCTCAGTCGGTTCTGACTGCATTATGCTTTAAGCATGGGTCGACAGCCTCAGACGGTAGCGGAATTGATGTTGATTCTATTGCCTTAAGTGCGGGCCTCGCTATCCATGTAGATGGCGATATCTCTTCCGGATACCGATCTCATCTACAATAGCTCGGCTGCCCGAAAAGACAGTACTACTTGGAAGACACTACTTGTGTGCGGGAGTCGCATAGACACTCTCAGTTGTGGATCTATCTAGAACCTATTCCTTCCGCTGTTTTCTAACCATCTGTAAAAATTGGAAATTCGTTGATTTCTTGGCATTTCTTTGCCAATCCTTTCTTTCCGGATGAAGCTGGAGCTGCTACACATAAATATATTAGTGCCTCATAATAATTATAAAATACTAATAAGCTTCAATAATACCTTGGCCTTTCAAACCTACTAACATATTTGCCCACTTTAAAAAAATTAAGCACAACAAATTTATTTAAAAGAAAACAATTATATCAAAACAGTTAGGTTAGGTTAGGTATGTGGGTTGGTAGAGCAGGGTAGACCACTACTATACCACACTCAGGTCCTTGTGGACCCATTGTGATTCCCCTTTTTGTCGGGGGTTGACCGTCGGTGTTGTTGATGGTCAGCTTGTTTCATCATTTACCCGACTCCGTCTAGCCATCCTGAAGTCCTCTTCTCTTCTGTTTCTCAAGTGACAGAGGCTTGGGCAGTGACAGAGAAGTGAGGTGTGTCCTCATGGACCTCTCCGTCTCCGCAACCTCTACAAATATCGTCGTCCTTGAGATTTAGTTTTATCATGTGATTTCTTAAGAAGTTATGACCCGTTAAAGCCCCTACCAGCTTAGACAACGATGGCCTGTCGAACTGTAGAAGTTTGAATGTTCGGCCTTTGTCATATGCTGGCCATAAGCTTCCGAGATACTTTACAGGTTGTATTGACGGATCTTGGAGTAA